>JAJKFJ010022747.1:0-38307 GCA_027382625.1 Tetmemena sp. SeJ-2015 | reverse complement strand
TTATCTGCTTCTTTACCAATTTTTCATAAAGGGTGTTGTGTGTGAACACAGCTTCGTCAGCACTTTACAAACTTCACGCTATCCCTCTCACACCTGAGCAGCTATCGTAAATATTTTTCAGATTATTATAATAAAATGGTTTAGTGAAGTCTATAACGCGCTTCACTCGATTCACATTTTGTACGTTATGCCATTTCAACAATAGATGTTTGCTACAGTCTACGGAGAGATCTTGATATAAGGAAACTATCTATGGAAGATCTTCGCGCGCTACTCCAAACTGAAGTGCGCTTAGTGGCGAAGAGTTTGAGGATCAATCAAATAATTGATGTGCACATCTTGAAACTTAGAAGTGCGATGAGGAACAGCTGCAACTCCTAACTTTCTCATCTGCAAAGCAACTTTCAAATGCGAGAGTATAGTGCGCGCTGGCACTCTCAACATTTTTTGCGATGGAGTTGATGTTGAGAACTGGCTATTACTACTGATAAGGGTGACTACATCCATACCTTAGAGTCAAAATAAAACTGAGATAGGATGGATCATGTAGTTATTTTTGAGTAATTTCGCGTTTGACTCGCATGATTATAAGTATTAATAAAGAAATTAATTATACACAACTTATTTTCACTTTCTTATCATATTATGGGGTTTTGAGTGTCCGTTGACTATTAGAGAACTTTGATGAACTTTGATTGAGACCAAAGTGTCAAAAGTGTTCAAGGTAACACAAAATAAGAATATTGTAAGAAATCAGGAAGAGTTCCTCAAGTAAGGAGACGAGGCAGACAGATACGCTACTTTCACTATTGCTTTCGAGAAACAAAGACTGGCTTAGCCAAGGATACTTATATTGAGATTTGTGGAGATGGAATGAAATAACAGCCATTAAAAATTAAAAAGTTTAAAATAAATAAGTTAAATATATATATATATATATATATATATATATATATATAATATATATATCACTTCAACTCTAATCTCTAGTTCTTGTCGTTTTTACTTTCTTTGATATTGGGGTTGTGGGTTTTTTTGTTTTTGAATGTGATCAAGCAGAATGTCACTCAAAAGCTTTAGACAAATACTTTTAGTCTGTGAGGACTGATGATCGAGACTATTCCTTCTCTTCCTGATCTTTAGAAGCCTCAAAGTGGTAGGCATTGAATGAGTACAATCAAAGATTACTCGAGCGATTTCATGAATACTATATGGGAACTTTGTATCTATTTAATCGTCCTCAGTAACTTATTCAACAAGATTGGGTTCATCTTAATATATAATTAAATTCACAATTCCTTTTTATTTTTACTCTTTTTTTTAAATTGTATTTTAGATAAAAGTTCTTTTTTCATAATAGTTCCTGATAAATTTTTCTTTTAAGCAGAGATCTGAGAATTATTAAATTATAGTTTTTTATATTTATTTAGCAGTATTAAATCTATCGATTAAAATTATACCACATTAGAGTGGAGATAAGATTTTAAATGAACCTAAGTAGAAATATAATGGAAGATCCTCTAACAAGTGAATTAAAAAATTCAATATTTTATATTATTAAATAAAAAGATTATTGATCTATTTTTTCTAATCTAAACAAACTCTAAACACAAGAAGAAAATGACACAATTTGTCAATAAATTCTTTTACACTAACTACTTCAGCCTTATAGTATATAATAGATAGGCATTTAAGTGGTTGAAATTGAATTTAAATAACCATACATTTCATAAATACAACCAGCCTGAGCCAACTATGTTTTGTTTTTTTTACAATATTTGAGAGTTGACATCTTAAATAGTGAGCACACTACTTTTTATAAAATAAATAATTCAATTTAATTATACAATGGGAGGAGGGATTCTTATAATGATTTTTAATGAATGGTAAGAGATGTCTTTGATTTATCTTCTTTACTATAAGAGTCCCATAGCTGCTAGGACATCTTCTAAAACTACAACAACTAGATTACGACCCTACTGCCCCTACCACGATTCGAGATATTATTTTCAGTCTTCTTCAGTATTTAATTTATTAAATTTGCTCATTTTACCTCTGTCATGAACTATAGTAATTAAATTTTTATTTTAATCAGTAACGATTCAATAAATGAAGATCTCTAATGTCTTAAAAATATTTTCTTAAGTAATTAATAAATTTCTTATTAAAAAAGTGCAAATATACCTTACAAATCATCTTATAAGCATTTATATCTGAAAAATCTTAAACTTCTATAGAAAGTATCTTCCTTCCTTATCATAAAGCTTATTATTTAAAAATTTAAGTGATATATGGATTATTTAATTTTCTATATCTTTCATGGGGCTTTTTAAGTGATGATTTATAACCTTCAAATGAAAATTACATTGATGAGAAAATGAAAAAATTAGGGCCGACTTCCAAATTAAGTCCCAAGAATCATTTATATTTATACTTTTATATACTAGCAAAAGAATTAGGAAGTAAACTCTAAATCTCAATCACTTCAGCAGGTATCAAAATCCTTTAACTTCTCCACAAGAGATGTCTTTTTAGATTTCATTTTGTTGTAAAAATATTATTGATGAGGATGAGGAACAAGAAGAGGTTAACATCGAGGACTCAAACTTCTTAAGTAAAGATATATTCATAACAAATTAAGATCCGATCTCAAATCAAAATTGCTATCGGAATTAAATTAGAAATAAGCAATAAATATCTACAATTCAAGAGGCAAACTTCTTCTTCCAATATATATTTTGGCTTTATACCATTAAGCTATTTATTTTGACAATAATACGGTCCCTAAAAAAGTGAAGAAATTGGTCAATAATAGAAGAAAAATGTTTTAAATAGCAATATATATATAATAGGCCGCTTATTTTAGTAAATAGAATCAGTCCGAAAATAAGAATCAAGCAAGGAATGAGGAGCTTAACTCTGAAGCCAACTTAGTAGAGGATTTCTCAATATTTGTACCCCAAATTAACCCGGAAGTATCGGCTTAGGAAGTACTTTTCGAAGATGAATTTTAGGACTTCGATAATTTTGTGAACTCAAAAATGACTTCTCAAGAAAATTAAGGGCTGCCAGTTCAACCATTAAAGTCTGAGACCAGCTCGCAAAATATCCTAAAATAAGGGATCTAAGCTTAATCAAATTAAAGATTTTATTAAATAAAATGCTAAAAATTAAATTGACTTATGAGGTTTTAGTATATTGCAACTGTAAATTTAAGACTTCAAAAGGATTCTATTTTAAGAAACACTTTATAATATGATTATAAATTTTATTTAGTGAATTTTGTACTATTTTGAAACTTTTTATTAAGGAGAATAAACTTCGCTTGTGTATCTAATTTTTATATTATAATATTAAATTTTCTTACAGAGTTACTAATTTAAGAAAAATCACTCTTAAATTATACCCTCTTAAAGAATATTCATATTCATTAAATAATTTTCAGATTTACTCAGCTTTGTATCTCTTTTTCATTTTTATAAGCTTTAGACTCTTTCACAAGAAAGAGAGATAAAAAAGGGACCGAAAAGGTTTCTAAAAAATAGCAGAAAAAAAATGTTCAGAGCATCCAAAATCCATAACTAAAATAGTTTAGTACATCTTAAATGCATTAACCTATTGCTACTAGCTCTAGAGTTAGTCCTAAAGTGAATTAATATTTTTTTATCATTATCGCTCTCATTAAATGAATAAACAAGTCACTTAAGACGGACTAGAGTGCTAGTACGGATAAAATGAAAGCTCTGCTATCTAAAACGAACTTTATTTATGAAAAATTTATGAATATAAAACGAGTAGTCTTTTTCTTATGGGACCTCCGAGATAAATTTCTTGAAATAAAATGATCAAGTCTCTAATATGGCTGTTTTTGCAAATAGCCACTCAAGCACTCTTTTAATTAATTTCTACCAGCATTTAGCATTTTGATATTGCACAAAATATTTCGGCTTATAAAACTTAAGATAATATCCATTAGCATAAATGTTCTAGCGATAATCTGGAAGACCTACTCTAGGAAATTTAGAGAAGATTGAAGAAAAACAACCAGAAGCCAAAAAAATCAAGTAATTTTTGCGAAGATCAAGGCACCTCCTTAGAGAGGCATACAAAGAAATTACACCTCAGATCTAAAAAAATTTCAAGCTCGCTATTATAAGATTTAAAATTATAAAGATAAGTTTATATTAAGAATTAAAATTATTATATTTTACTTTTAATGTTGTTTCTTTTCTTCGTAATATTGGAATTATAAATATCAAAGGACATTTTAATAATTTTTTAATCATGAGAGAATTGAATTCTTTTTTTCTTTGATTTTTATAATATGAAAGGCAAACTTTCTTAAATTTGTAACAAATTCCCATTTTATAATTTATGAAATATGTAAATGAAGCTAAAGTTTTTGTTAAGAAATTTTAATATAATAAACCAACGAGGGCCCTAGTATCCAAATCAAAATACTGCTAGTTCTTAATAGATCTCTTAGATAATGGAAGGAACTCTGAGGGATTTGACTTTTTCAAGCAACAAGTCAAAGCTAAAGGAATATATTTTGTATTACGAGATATTTAAGGAAGATACTATCTTATATTTAGACTTCTACTAAAAAATATTACTCCTTTGTTTTTATAAGACACGATTCCAAGGGGAAGGTGAGATGGTCACATTTATAAAATTTAGAAGAGCAAGATCCTAAGGATCAACTCCTTGCCCTGGCTCTCTCCTCATATAATCTCAGGAGATTGCAAAAGCTGACTTAAAATTATTTAGATGCGATTTAAAATAAGCTGCTCCTAGAAGAAACATGGAGAGAGTATTATATTCTCATCAAAGAAGATATGGAAGAGTTCGCCTTTTAAGCAAATCTTACTATAAATTAAAATTGAGAGGAAAAGTAAAGAAAAAAATTATTTTTAATCCTTCATTTATAGTTAGACTATTTAAATTAAAAAAGATTCAAATTTTTTAATCTTCGGGATGTCTTTAAATTCGTTTATTAAGAGCTTGAAAAAATGAAAGAAAAGGATCTCAAGGATAAATAGTTGATCAACAAATCGCTATTATGAGACTCGCCCTTTAAGACATATTGATCTATTTTGCACGGTTATTTTATAAACTATAACCTATTTTTTTTAAATTATTAAAAATTGAAGGTCGGTTTATGCCATGTATTTACTCTCTTTCTATTAAGAAGCAAGCAAAATTTATGGGTGAAGGGTTTCTCAACACTTAAAATAATAAATTAATCAACAAAATTCTCCTGTCGTCAATATTAAAAAAATTTTATTCAATATGGGCCCCATACTTATTTAACAATAACTAGTAGAAACTAAAATTAATTCTCACATTCATCAAGAGAATATTGAATCAGTTTCTCATTCGGGTTTTCTGATTATAAGTAATTATGTGAGATTGATTAAATTATTTTACTCAACACCTCCCCTCCCTGATCTGACATTATAATAATCTAAAATATAAAATAGAGTTTAAGTCAAAGCTTAAGAATCATGCAGAACGCATCATCTCACTATTCTGCTCAGTAGCAGAATTACTACCCTAGCTAGGATGGAGCGGACACTTCCTCAGCTTTCTCTGGTCGATATAATCAATAGAGCGCTTATCAGAGCAGCAGTGCAGAAAACGGGACAGATAGTCCAAACGAGATTTGTGAAAATTGCAAAAATCAATACAATCAGATGGAGCGACATATCATCATGCTACCTTGCGGAGATATGATATGCTTGTAGTGCTTTGATAAGCTATTTGAGGCTGAGAAATCAATTATCACTTGTCCTTACGATCAAGAAAACCTTACCATCCCTAAGAAACTCAAAGAGAACATTCATCAATTCAGTCTTTAAGTTTAATCTAGTCTAAAAATGTATCCTCATATTAGTAACTTGAGGATGCGAGCAACTGTACTCTGGATAAATTGTGATACGCATCAGACAACAGAGGCCAAGGTATTTTGCCGCCAGCATCAAACTTTACTCTGTCATTAATGCGCTCTTATGCTTCACTCTGACCACAGAGTTTCCTTGACCGATGTGAAGTCAAGAGATGTGGAAGCCTACTTGCATAACGCTTCTCTCTAGTTAAATGGTCTCCAGCAGAGAATAAGTTAGCTTCTTGATTTCATTGGAGGTTTTCAGAGAAGATAGAGATCTATTAGTGGGCAAGAGTTTATGCACACAGTGGAGTAAATTCAAGAGATCATGAGTCCACATCTCAAGACTAAAGAGGATAAATCAGCCATCACCTTCCTTGGACTTGAAGATATTAGAGAGGTATCTAACTAGAACTAAGCTGTCACTCCTAGATCATCTCAACAAAATTAGCCGCCGGGATCAGTCCGTCAATCTTTATTTACTCTCAATATACGGAGAAAATTTAAAGGTCTTTTCAGTAGCCTGCTTCTCAAGCTTTAGGGGGATCTTAGACCGGAACTCATTAGCGCCAGTCCTCCCAGCCTCCTCAGAGAAACTAGAGCCAATAGCCTCAGCCATAGAGCTAGTCAAGCTCTTATCCCTAAGCTTAAGTTTAATCCTAGCCTTAGCAAGTACCTGCATTTGGAACTCAATCACCTGCAGCTCAATTCTAATTTTAGAATCAGTCTTAGGCAAGCAATAGTGCCGGAGGTTCAAATATGAATCTCTTTGACTTTAGCACTAACTCGGCTTCCTCAGAAGGAGTTCTTGACTCATAGACTAGACAAACTTTCAAGATATCAGAGTAAGATGTGAAGATGCTCGCAACCTGGCTTGGAGGAAATCCAGTCTATACCTAGCTCTTATTTCACAAGTAATGCAAATATTTTAATCTTCAGAGGAACTAGAGATGGTTTCAGCGCTTAGAGCTTCCACTCGAAATGTGATGGTCAGGGTGCAACCTTCATATTGATTCTTTCAGATAAAGGTAAAGTATTTGGAGGTTTCACAAGCATGCCCCTAAGTTCCTAGTCCAAGTTCCTCTCTGATGAGAAAGCCTTCATTAAAAACATTATTTAAATTTCTCATATTCATCTTCTCAATTACTCATAAAACTCGCCACAGACCATATCAGAGTTTGAATCAGTCAGTAATTCATGACAAGAATTTGCTTTGCCAGTTCGGAGCTGATCTGAAGATTGACTCTGACTGCAACCTCAACAACACAGAGAACTTCTCCATGCTTGGTAGTACTTATTACAAAAGTTTGGTTCTAAGAATATTTTTAGATAATTTTTATTAGCCTCCTAACGGAATAGCTTTCAAAAGCCCTGAGGCAGGAGCATTCTTGGCTGGTGCTCAAAGCTTTAGAGTTGTCGAAATAGAAGCATATAAGATCACCTCTCAATGAAGAGTCTCACTAAAGATTTAAATTCTTGATTTCTTAGAGACTATTCTTATTGGTTTCAAATAAATTTAATACTTTAATGCTTCAAATTTAAATGAGAGATGGATGTATGTATTCGAATGAATTTTAAAATCCTTATATTTATTAGCAGAGTTAATTTGCGTTTGCTCTTGGTTTATTTATTACTAGATTGGTATTCCAATAGTTTTGTGAAATTTAGGGGGAGTCCCTATAATTTTAAATCATATAAATCTTACTAAATCAAGAAAAAATAAAAAATATGAAGTGATAAGTGTCATATTCGTTTTTTATAAATGACCAAAGACTTGGAAGAGCGCACAAGAGAGCGAGCTGAACAGGAGTATGAATCAGAGCTGCCAAATTCCGAAGAGGAGGGCTCTCTATGGTAGATGAGCAAGAACCTCTTCAAGGTAGCAGTTCCAATCATAGTCGGCCAGATATTCTCTTTATAAGCTTAACCTATTAAATTCCTTATAATTGATTCTCCTTGTTCATTGAGATGCTGAACCTTGTCTTTGCAGGCCACTTGGGCGATCCTGTTTTCGTGGCAGCTGCTGGACTTGGCAACATGTACGCTAACATCACCTGCCTGCTCATCATCTACGGTCTCAACTCAGCAATAGCTACTCTCGTATCCCAAGCTTACGGCTCAGGTAACCTCTACAAGTGCGGTATCTACCTCAACAAATAACAAGCTAAACAAAGTTCTTAGTATATACAAAGGAAGAATAGCGATCCTGCTGTTCTTCATTCCCATGTTTGCAGTGATGTTCCTGTGCGAAAACTTCCTGCTTCTCCTGAGAATGGATCCAGAGACTGCTCACTAAGCCAAATATACACCTATGGAATCGTGGTCGCTCTGTTCTTAAAACTTAAAATAAGGATACTGATAACTTGTTATCATAGTTTAATTCTTCTAGGCTCAGTTCGACGCAACAAGGCAGTACTTGAACGCTTTGCACCGTTCCTCAGTGATCACTTACATTATGATCTGGTCCTCCTTCTTCCATTTCTTCATCTTGTGGCTGTTCGTGATCCAGCTGAACTTGGGAATAGTGGGCGCCTCAGTCGGAACCATAGTTACCTACTTCTTCAACATCATTATAGTCACAGTCATTATAAATTCTTGAATTCCAAAAGGAACTATAAACTTTAATGCCTAAAATCGGATGTATATGAATAATAACTTTAAAATGAATGAGTGTACTGCTCTTGGAAGCGCAGCACAGACGAAGTTCTGAGAGAGTCATTCTTCCTGCCAACAAGAGAGTGCTTTGACGATTTGTGGGACTATTTCAGAATTGGACTTCCCTCCTCAGCTATGATCTCCCTTGAGTGGTGGTCATTTGAGATCCAAGCTATTCTCGCATCCTACATCAGCGTAGTAGCAGTTGGCTCAATGGTCATCCTCGTTAATACACTTACTGTTCTCACTATGATCCCCTTCGGATCCCAAATTGCAGGAGCAGTCTTCGTGGGTAAATCATGACAAGAGTGTTTTTATAAATCTTATAGATTAAATCAATGGGCGAGGGAAACGCCAGAACCGCCAAAAAATACCTCAAACTGATAGTGCTCTACACTTTCCTGACTTGCTTAGTTTGCTCTATCCTACTTATCGTATTCGCTTAGGACGTAGCCCTCCTCTTTACTGACCAACCAGAACTACTCGAGATAGTAACTTCAAACTACAAGTATGTTGCACTCTTTCTAGTTATCCATGGTATTGGAATGTCCACTGGTGGTGGTTTAGAGGAATCGGAAAGTAATCTATGCTTTTTAAATCAATCTGTCATTTTGATAATTTAAATCCGTAGCAACTAAGTTAGTATTCGCAGGCTTCTACTTCATAGGCCACCCTACTTCAATCCTCCTTGCCTTCTAATTTGGACTACAGTTGCCTGGATTACTGCTTGGCTTCGTGCCGGCAGTTTAGCCATGGGACTTTTCTTCTACATTAACCTGATAGGCTTCACCAACTGGGAGGAAAGTGCGATAATGATTAGACGTAAGATGAGGGACAACTCGCACACTCAGAAGGGGCAAGTTGAGAATGAAGACCTCAAGGTTGGACTCCTCCACTGATTAACAAACTCTAATGCTCTTATCAAAAAGATACACATATTTGCACACATGATATTGAAATGAATTTTAACAAAGACAGAGTAATATGAGTGAGTAGGCAGTGGAAGGAAGTTATAAGTAAATAGACATTAATTCAAACTAAATAGACATATTTTCAAATTTAAGTAAGCTAAGAGCAGCAGATAAGAAAATAATGAAGAGTTATCAGAGACTGAGAATTAAAGAGAGGAGAGAAAAAAATAGAGAACGAAACCACTTGAAAATCTTCAAAGATTCTGTGGTGAGAGATATTTGTTCCTACACTATAATGATGATATCTATCTGATTTGGACTTGTTGAAAGTGGGACTACGTGATTGATGATCCTCACTCTTTCACTCTCTGAAATCTTAGAACTCTGGTAGCTCGATAATTAATAATGTGACAAGACAAGAATGCTCATAATCATATCTATCAAGAATATAAAATAATAAATATTTTTTATGATGTAATAGAATCCTTCTATACTTTTA
Source organism: Tetmemena sp. SeJ-2015 (assembly GCA_027382625.1). Taxonomy (NCBI): domain Eukaryota; phylum Ciliophora; class Spirotrichea; order Sporadotrichida; family Oxytrichidae; genus Tetmemena; species Tetmemena sp. SeJ-2015. Next base: position 28,355 of record JAJKFJ010022747.1, on the reverse strand, counting down.
CTTTTACTATGGGAGAGCCCTACTCTATCTTCCTACTTTACTTTGCTATTTAGTATAAAATTTAAATTTATTTGCGCTTTTTCTCACTCTCCCAACTAAGAATATTCTTAACATAGAGCATTTCTATGAGATTGAAAATATAATTGAAGCATCTCCTTTCCTTATCAAATCTTATAATTTAGAGAAAATTTGATAAATTCAGGCTTTGAAGTTGCTTTGGTTTTTATTATATTTACCCCTATTGATTGTGTAATTTGAAGTTATATAATATGGAAACAGCTACTCAAAGCTCGTAAAAGAGTCACAGAAAACAGAAAACTTATTCAAGCTCTATAGACTCCAAGCCTGAAGACTCTCTCGAAGACTCTTTTAAAAATAATGAGAATAACGCTTAGGAAGAATAAGAAAGTTTCATGTCTATGACTAAGAATGAAATAATTTGATAGCTTTAATATCTCATCTTCGATCTATGAATGTTTTCAGGCTCTCATTACCCATAGTCTTAGGGTAGGTATTCGGTCTCTTTATTGAAATGATGAATCTGATGTTTGCGGGAAGAATGGGTGACCCAAATTAGTGGCTGCTGTTGGACTTGGAAATATGTACGCTAATGTGACTTGCCTCTTTATCTTATATGGAATGAATGGTGGTATCGCCACTCTAATCTTCAAATCTCTTATTTTTGTTTAACTCTCTGCTCTCAAGCTTATGGAAGTGGGAATATGCGCAAAATATAAAATAATTAACTTTCCCTTCTCTATAAATTTTGCAAAGTCGGTATCTATCTCAATCAAGGAAGGATAGTGAACACGATAACCTTCATTCCCATCTTCGTAGTGATGTTCTTCTGCAAGGATTTCTTGACTATGATAGGTATCGATGAGCAGACGGCCTCACTCTCCTAAAATTACACCTACGGTATGACTGTAGCTATATACGTTAACTCGCTGTTCGATGCTACAAGGAATTATCTTAACGCCGTTCAGAAGGCTGAGATTATCACTTATATTCTATCATCGCATCTTTCTACCACTTGCTATTTCTCTATCTCTTTATCGATGTGGCAGACTTTGGAATAATTGGCGCTTCTATATTTATGAATCGATTATTGATAAATAAAAATATTTTTTCTACAGCAACGATGGTTACTTACACTCTCAACACTATAGTTGTCACTCTATACTGCTATCTACAACAAGAGCTTAAAGAAAGCTTCTTTCTCCCTAACTCTGAATGCTTCTAAAATCTTTCAGAATACCTCAAAATAGCCATCCCTAATTCTTAAGAAAGAGAATAAATTTTTATGATTACTTCAAATTCATTGATTATCTCTCTTGAGTACTGGAGTTATGAGGCTCTTGCAATATACTCTAGCTACATCTCAGTTATAGCTGTATATAATTTATGAAGCTTAAATCTTAATTTAAAACTTTTATGATGTAGGAGCTATGGCAATCTTACTAAACTTTGTGACTGTGTTGATGATGATCCCAGTAGGATTCCAGATCGCAAACACAGTCTTTGTTGGAAAAGCGATGGGAGAAAACAGACCTAAACAAGCGATTCAGTATCAACTTCTTATTAACTTCTATAACTTCCTAATGCTGATTCTAATATGCTCTGCTGGGCTACTTTTCCCCAGAGGGATTGCTTTTCTATTCACTAATCAGGAGGAGTTAGTGCTTTTAGTTTCTCAAAACATGAAATTCATTATGATGTTCCTCTTTATCCAGGGAGTTGTTTAGAGTCTTGGAGGTGGACTCAGAGGCACTGGAAAATAAGCATTTTATAAAATAAGTTAGTTTTTTTTAATAAGCAACTGCCACCTATCTAGTGTTAATAGGCTTCTATCTATTGGAAATCCAAGCTCTCTCGTCTTATCATTTGTATTCAATCTTGATAAATTAAATTTATGCACCTCCTTTATAAAATATGGTTTATGATATGGCAGGCTTGTTATTAGGCTTTTGCATAGGTAGTTTAGCAATCCTCATTCTTTACTCCGTAACTTTGAGATTCTTTATCAACTGGCCCCTTACTGCTTTAAAAATCAGCACTTAGATGAAAAAGCAGTAGCCTCAGAGTTGCTTCGATTAAGTTAAAAACGAGGATGTCAAGGCTTCTCTACTTAATGCTTGAAGGTGATGATGATGGAATTTAATTCAAGATTTCATAGTAAAGCATATGATTAAAGGTGTGGTAGCACCAGTAAGAAGGTAAATAATTAATCTTATCAAATAAACACTACATAAATAAGCTTATGATTTTTAAAGAATTACGTCAGAAATTGTCACGATTTTTTTATCATAGAAGATCTCTGAAACTATTTAAATTTTGCCATAAAATTACTTTCAAAGAAATGTGAATTTTTGGAATAAACGAGGATTTTAAATACTTTTTGACTTTGCTATTTAATTAACAATAGACACACTTACTTTATTATAGAACAAAATAAATGGCTTACACTGGTGATCATTCACGCTCCTTTATAGCGATTAATATTGAAGGAGGGGTTCAAGAACATGAATCTATCTAGAAGATGTCCAAGAACATAGTTAAGATAGCAGTACCAACTATATAAAGAAACTAAAATTTTAATCTGTTAAAAGATAAATATATTGGGATAGGTATTTGCCTTACTGGTAGTAGCAGTGAATACAGCTTTCGTGGGTAGACTTGGGGATTCAGCAAAGCTGGCGGGAGTAGGCTTAGGCACTCTCTACGTCAACATCTTTTGCCAATCCATCATCTTGGGTCTAAATGGAGCAGTGGCGACTCTAGTGTCTCAAGCCTATGGAGGAGGAAACTTAAGGAAATGCGGAATATATCTTAACAGAGGAAGAATCGTAGCGATGATAGCCTTCATGCCCATTTTAGTGGCTTTGCTTCTATGTGAAGATTTCATGCTAGTGATTGGTATGGATCAAAGAGCTAGCTACTATGCAGGCATATATACGTACCTACTCATACCTGCCATGTTCTTCCATTCGCAGTTTGATGCTACCAGACAATATCAACACCTGATTTTAATTTGCTTTTTAAGGAAATATCTGAACTCTTTGAACAAGGCACATGTAGTGATGTACACTATGATAGGAACCTCAGCATTGCATTTGGTTTGGTGTCAAATACTAACCTAGGTTTGGGATCTTGATGTGGTTGGAGTGTCCTTCGCAACCCTAATAACCTTCTTCCTGAATTTTCTGATCACAACTATCTACTGCAGATATGATCGCGAAATTAGAAAGAGTTTCTTCTTCCCAACCAAGGAATCTTTCTAAGAACTTGGCGAGTATTTGAAAATCGGTGTTCCCTCTTGCTGTATGCTGTGCTTAGAGTGGTGGAGTTTCGAGGTTTTGGCCTTGATGGCTGGATACATTTCAGTAGATGCGACTGGTGCTCATGTAATTGTCCTTAACACGCACGTCGTAGTAATCATGGTACCTCTTGGCGCTTAAGTAGCAACTATCGTTGCGTGGGAACTTCTATGGGAGAGGGACTATCAATTAAAGCTTCTCAATACTACAGACTTGTTGCCCTCTATAGTTTCATTTTGGACTTAATCCTTGGCCTTGTCCTTTACTTCACTAGAGATTAGTTGGCTAGAGTCTTTACAACCCAAGAGGAGTTAATACCAATGATTAAGGAAGGCTACTTTGTGATGATACTTATTCTTCTAACCCATGGCTTTGCTATGGTATAAGCAGGAGCAGCAAGAGGACTAGGGCAGCTCAGCATGGCAACTGGAATGGTATTCTTTCGCCTTCTATGTAGTTTCCCTACCCTGCGCTTACCTATTTGCCTTCCCTATGAAGATGGGTATGGTTGGCTTGTGGTGGGGAGTTGTGGCAGGCTCAGTAAGTGAGGTGGTGCTCTACTTCTTCTTCCTGAGATTTTGGTGCGACTGGCGTAGACTTGCAAAAGATATTTCCGAAAGGATGCAAGGCAGCAGATGCCACTCTCCTAATATCTCCTTCAAGAAGGGTGATTTGCACGAGCCCATGCTTTAAAAACCAAGCGTAAACTGAGAAGTTCTTGAATCCTTATCCACTCACACACACATTATTTAATAAAACGATAAGTAAGCAGCCAACTTTCTAGTATGGAAAATGTATATAATTCACTTTTTATTTTCAACATAAAATTGATTTAAATCAACCCATTCAGGAACTATGAATAGTATTTATATTTAAATAAAAGGTGCTTTTTCATTGTTCACATTTGTTAGAGTCAAATTTTACATTAAAATTTGTATTTATAAGTTTTATAAAGAAGAATAATTAGAAAGAGGATTTAGAAGGGTGGGCTGAGTTAAAAGAGATAGAATTAAAAAAGGATTTATAATTATATCTTTGAATATATTAAACTCTTTTCCTGTTACAAAAAAAAATAATGGAGAGCACAACATCTTCTATGAGCAAAAAGAATTGTTAAAAATAAAAAGAATTATTAACTTATTTAAACTATGAAAGACTTAAAAAAAAAATTTCTGTATTATTTATAAGGAGAGATTATAGTTTCATAAATTTAATTATATTTACTTGAAAAAATGATAGTAAGTCTTTAGCAAATATCCCTAGATATAAAAGCTAGTTATTAAAATTATGAGAATTTTTTTTAAAAATGCTATTTTATTAAGCATGTCTCAAATCGGCATTAGCCATCATTACAAATACGATTAGGAGAATTTATAAATTATATAAATAATTAGTCTTTTAAAAAATAAACTAATTTATTTATCATATAGCAAATAATAGAACTGTAATTATTTTCATTTATATCATAAACAACCAATTAATCTCTAATTTTATATTAACTCTTATTAACTTATTTTTACGGCTTGTGTAAATTTTCATTTGCTTTGAGTATTTAGCTTATTTAAGTTATTTTAAATAATAAATAAGTGAGAATATAAATTAATTTCAGTATAAGTAGTTTCCTTCTCTAATTTTAAATTTTTATATTCTCCAGTCTCCTATATCTTGGATTTGTTTTTGTTTTATAATTAACAGAGAATTTTGTATAAATATATTTAAAGAATATCTTCAATAGGTATGCATCCATTTGTTTCATACAATCCATCTAAAATGCTTTTTATAGTGAAAATCACTAATTGAAATTCAGTATTTTGGTAAACTACTCTTAAGACTATTCTCTCTCTGCTTTTCTGATCAATAATATTTTCTCCATGCAATAACTTGTTTTAGCCTGAAGGAGATCCAAATAAAATTTGATTTGTTAAAAAAAAATATTACATATTAAATTAATTAATATTAAAGAATTCTATTTTAACTTATTAATACTTAAAAGTCGGAGGCTTTTATTAGAAGTTTAACTTCAAGATGATAAGATTACTTTAACAAATATCTTATTTTTCAATCACTAATATAATTTTGATTAATTCCTCTAAATTATTTAATCCACTCTTCTACTCAGAAGATATAACAGGAAGTAGAGCCAATACCGAATCAATTTTTAAAAAGGTAATTAATAAACTATAAACTCAATAAAAAATATTATTTTAATAAGGGAATAAAATAAATTCTGCTACTGAGTCGTAAATTAAAATGCATGGAGGAAGATAAATTGTAAATTAATATGCATATCAATTTTTGATTTAGAGATTTTAAAATTTCAAAACAATTCTCTTAGAAAAATATGAATTTAAAAAAATTTAAATATTTCTATTTGAATTTATTATCACAAGCAAGTCAAGATCAATCATCATATAAATTAATAAATAATATATGTCATTAGTATAAATTATCAGTCTAAAGCTCCAATAATAGCAGTAAGAATTCATATTCTTTATTCTTTAATATTGCGATAAACAATAATAATAAAATTATAAAAAAGAAGCTAATTTTATAAAATTCCTAAGAATTATAATAATTTTTTTGTCAAATAAATATAGGCTTAAACATTGTAGTAGGAAAATTTGCTAATTCCTTATTATCTGCAATTTTTTTATCACCAATCAGAAATTGAAATTCTTTTCTTCTGTGGTTAGTTTTATAGCCAGTTCATTAGGAAACGCTAAGGAATCCATTTATAACAAACTAAAATATATTTACAAGATAATCTTGTGTCGCTAATTACTCAGAAATGAGCGCTTCCACACAAAATTCAAGGACATAAATTCTTAACTTTTATCCAGAATATAATGATGGAATAATTATTTTTAATTAAAGGTTTTGAGCAGTCATCTCTTGTTAAAGTATGTTTAATTTGAGAAAATTTTAATTTGATTATCTAATAAATTCTGAGCAAGAATGAGTGATATAAATTGATAATAATTACTGTTTATTGCTGATTTTGTTGATTTCAGCAGGTGGAAGTGGACCGAGAAAGTTAGCGGAGGCATCCCAAGATCTTTTTTTTGTTGGTGATACAGAAGCGGAGGCTTAGAAGTCTAAGGAGCAGACTTACCTCCTATGGGCAAATCCCTTGTCTCTTTACCGGAGGTGGAGAGTGAGATCTCTCAGACCTATCCGCTTTAAATAAAGCCTAGGTTCCCTTACTTTCGACATTTCAGACCCTCAGACTGAGGGTCTGAACGGCAGGGATTCCTTTTGCCCTATCAGAAGTAATCTTATTACTGGTAGCAAAAAAAAAAAGAAGTCGAGAGAGTATTGGGTTGGTAACTAAAGGATCTGCAGCTCATAAGGAGTAAACCCTTTTCTAAAAGGGCACGTAGGCATTTTTAATAACCTCGCTAGAAAAAAGGCTCACCAATGATCTCACTATTAAATATATGAAGCCACATCAATAAATAGACAATAATTTTAATGAGTTTAAAGATGCCACACAACGGTTTATTAATTTATACCCTAAATTATCATTCTAAATAGAAAATTAAAAAAAGCTATTTAAAGTAACTTTGCTTTAATTTGTGAATATTACATCTGACTGGCTCTCCTTTGACATTTGAATCTATAGATATGGGTGGAAGCACTAGGTTCCCTCAAATTGATTGACCTTAATGAAGTTTAGATTCACTTGTTGATCAATATCATGTAATTATTAATTTAACACTCTTCTCTCTTTTAACTAATTTAAATCACAGATTGATTTGGTCATTTCGATTTAATATTCCTCAAATTTATAGCAAGTGTAAGCACTTTCAATTTATTTCCTAAAAATGATTTCATTGCTAAAAATGCAAAAATATAATTATGTGCAGATATGATTTTAAAGTTTAATTCTTTCAACTTTATTTAAAAACAGAGAGTGAAATTCAATCGATTACGTTATGAGATAGAAAAAGAAAACCATAAAATCAGATAAGGGAAATATTATCATATTTAAGCTATTGGGGCTATTTATCAGGTACTATTTTGCCATTTTTTATCTTTAAAAAATCCTAGAGAGGTTTAATAAACACAAATAAAGCATATTGAATAAATCTGGAAGAATTCAAAGTTTTATATTAACATAATCTAAAATGAAAAATTCTCTTATGGAATTAATATATTAAATAAGTCCATAATAAGTTATGAAAAAGAATTTTTCCATAATCTATTATATCTTCATATAATTAAACATGGCTAAAATGTAATAAATGATTTGTTTCTACGATCCCTAAATTATATGTTTATTAAAATAAATTATCACTTTAATTTATCAGTTAAAGTAAATTTTTCAGCATTCATTCCATAAAAGTAAAATATTAAGGAATTTAAATCTAATAAATGGAAGAAATGTCTTGAAAAAATTAAAATTCTTTTCAATTTTTATGAGCTTGCCTTGATAGCTTACGATATTTGGAGAAATAATTATATAAAATTGATTATCTAGATTATTTAATAAAATGTAAGCTGATTAAATTTCAAGTTACAGCTCGAGTCAACAAAGCTCCTCAGGCTTTACAATACTCAATGGGGACACAAAGTCGCTCCAGAGTTCAGAATACAGCAGCAGCACACGTAATAGAGCGTAGGAGGAGGAAGAGAAGAGTGATAACCCTTACGAAATGCCAGAGCATGTTAAACTCCTAAATTAATCGTATAAAGAAAGTGAGAAATCGAATTCTAATGAGAGCTCCCGCATGGGGGAACAAAAAAACAACTAACAACAAAATCAGTAAGTCAAGTTCACATAATCCGCTCCATTGATAAATCTGTCACCAGTTTTGAGAAATATTTAACTAAAGCTGTTTTAAGTCATCCTAGATCTTATTTCTCAATTATAATGCTTGGCTATTGCGAGAGAGATGTTCTAGAATAAAAATTAATTAGAATAGAATTCAATGGGTTAATGTTAATGATTTCGTTTTAGGGGAGATAAAAAAATCAACAACCACCAAAATAATAAATTAAAGCAAGAAACGAACCAACACACTTCAGAGACTGAATCATCTGATTATTATAAAGAATTTAAGTAGTTAGAAGTCAACTTATAACTCAACCAATCAATTACTGATAATTAATCAAAAATTAATAAATTAATGCATTTCGTATTTCTACAACTAGCAATCTAGGTTTGAATATGCTATTTTATATAAAAATAGTAAAGACATATAAAAAGAAAAAAATTTTCTTCTCCATATTTTAAGTTAACATAATAGATTTTTCTATGTTACTGAGGCTTTGATCTTAATTTTTGCTATTAACTGATTTAATTAGATTTCTCAATAAGGAAAGATTCAAAGTTATAGTTTTGATCCCCTCTTCATTCAAAGTACAAACATATAATAAATAAACCACTTATAGACTTGAAATTCTATAATTATTCTATATTTAATCAGTTGACTAATCGATTATCGACTGTAGGCATAATTTAGAGGATATATTTTTATTTAAGGCACAATTAAAGGTATTTCTCCTCAAAGATATTTCTTGAAACTTACCTCATCATTTAATTTGTCTAAAATTTATATTTCGCTTTCATTGATTCCTCGTTTTCTATAACTTGCTCCACCTATTATTGATTTAATTTATGCGATCAGGTATTTAAATTATACGCTTATTTAACTGATCGTTTTCGAAGAGTAAACACAAATCAGAATTTTCTCTTAACTATTATTATCCAGAGCTATGTTTATCTTTGCCTATCTAATAGATGTCTAAAAGTATTTGTTTAGTGAGATCATAAATCATAAAAAACAAATGAACAGTTTGGTAAGTCGTCGTCACTACTCCCTTTCCATTCATAGACTTTATTAAAACTAAATTAAAGATAATAAGCTAAACTATAAAGAGTCAAAATATTAAGGCTTTTAAATTTGCTTTTTAGATGATGGACTAGAATGATTCCTGCTTTATAAACACTACCCAGGGTGCATCCAAGGACATAGCTCAACTTAAAGTCGCTTCCCAGACCTAAATTTACTTAGATAAAAATAAGCTTATAATATATTTAATTAAAATAATCAATGTATTATTATGAAAAGAATGAATAATAATTCTCACTGTTAAGAGATAAAAGACTTTATTTTGTTAGCTTTATTATAGAAAGAATTTAAGAATTATAATTTAGAGAATAAGATAAACTTTAAATTTTTATGTTGAGATATCTCTAAGTCCTCGCCTAGTACACGCATTTTTAATTTTAATTACTTTTAGGCGAGAGCTCGTAAAATTAAGTTGACTACTATCAACTGCAACCAGAGTTTGAAGACAATACCTTAATTATTTTTAAAAAAAATATTTACTTGCTAAATAAATTTAACCTCAAATGTTTCTGGCTTCCCTCAAGTAAATTTCTAATGAAAAATGCTAGAAGAGAATCCTTCCTATGAATTAAGACAGATAAGCAAAGTTCACCTTAATAAATGCAACTTGTTGTTTTCATTTTGTAAAATTTCTGTTAACCTTCTCTTTAAAATATTCTCCTCTTTAGAAAATATAATTTCTTTTTATTAAGTTAATATGAACAATCATAATTGTCATTTTAATATAAACATTTACATCTCTTAAGAAGAATTACTATAATCTTTTTTAATAATTTCCCAATCAAATTTGTATTAAAGTGGTTTAATTTATTTAAATAAATATTAAATCGCATTTCTGTCATTTTAATTTCAAGCGTTAAATAAATTTTTAATTATCAAAAGTACTTTGAGATTATACAAATTAAACTTAAATGAACGCTTTTAAAACAGGATTGCTTCTAAAAGTAGAGATGGTAATTTTTTATTTAAAAAAAAGATTAGGAGTAAAAAAACTTTCTCTTCTTCTTAATAAAGAAAATAATGAGTTATATATGCTTCATTTAAATAATTAGGATAAAATTTTGCTTGCTCTCTGCTGGAAAATTGAAAACTTTTGAATCGCTTTAAAAAGAAAAAGTTAGATAATTGATGAAGAGTGTGCTATGAAAATGCTACGATCAATAAATTCCTATACTTACTTAGGATGTCGAACAGACTGAAGAAGTCTTCAGGAGCTTTAAAAGCAGTCCATATAGCGATTGGAACAAACTCAGATAAACCGAAAGCCAAGAAGTTGTAAACTTTTCATGCAAATTTTATTTAAGTTATTTATTAAAATAATACACTCTCTGTAAATAAATAAAGTAAGTGTCATAATTTATATAGTTAGTGAGTTAAACCTTTTATAGCTAATTATTTGCTAACAAGTTAAAATCATGGGCTCGTGAAGTGGCTTAAAAGTTTGAAATGGAGAAAGTTTGGAGCTCAGCCCAGCTTATATTACTCAATGTCTTTGGTAATCCATGGTTTCATAATGTGAAGGAATAATTGAGTGTTTGTGGATTATAATGAGACAAATCAGATGGCCGACTAAGCTTGTTAGTTTCTATGCAATGAAGTTAGATTAGATTAAACCTTTACCTTTTTCCTCTTCGGCTTACTTGAATGTGATAACTTTCACTGTGGAGTTCTGGCAAAGAGTCCTTGGCTCTAAATAGCTGCGTCCTTTCATTCTTAAAATTTCCTTGATTATATTATAAGTATAATGATGGTTTAAATTCTATTTTTCTGAAAAATACCACTAATAAACTATGTTCAATCTCAATATAAATTTTTAGATAATTACCAAACTTTTAATCATCATTTAACCATAACTTTTTAAAATATTGGCTTATTATTTCACACAATAAATATTTTAATTATTATGATGAAGGTTTATATGTTATAGTGGATGTATTGCTAAATAATGAGCCATTATAGTTGAAATAAGTTAACTCAAAATAACACTCTAGAGAATTAACTATTTTGCAAAATGAGTTTACCTGGACCACGTCTTGAGTATTTATAATTGATTGAGATTCTCTTTGATTTTCTAAACTAAGTTACCAGTTCTAAGTAGTTTTAAAATATAATGTATATTGCAAACATCGAAGATTGGTTTACGAACTTGACGATCATTTTGAGTATGAAGCTGACCAATATGCCAATGCAAATTGCGAAAGTCTAAATTTAAAGTCATGATCTATTTTCTTGCTTACCTCCTTCTTTTGAGAGTTCCAGCTCACCCTTCTGTTCTTCATGACGCTCATCACGAAGAAAGTGAACACTGTAGTTATCAACAGAAGCATTAGCGAGTCAATCAAAAAGGAATAAAGATATAGAATAGCTATATCATAAAGTTATAGTGATAATTAATTCAATGACAACATCAACAATTCTAAAGTGCAAAAGTTATTACTAAGCAATTCCTACGAGGAGATATCATCTAGGCAGTTCTTAGATTAGAGTCCTATAGCAAAGTTAATTATAAGTTAAAGAGGGTTTAAAATGAAAGAGAAAAAATTACTTACCTGCGTTTGCTAAGAGAAGGTTACAATTACTAAAATTAAAGCAAGGACAGCGTAGAGGGATCTTCTCTCAAATCTGTTGTACTGAATTTTTAAAGTCTCCTGATTTTATTACAATGAGTATGATTGGTACTTGATCATGATAATTCAAGATATGTTATAAAAATTAGTTATAAATCATAGCTACGACATCCACCCTACAACATGAAATTTTTAGTAGCTATGATTTCTTTCTTCATTGTTTATAAAGTAATTTTCCCCTAGTTTATAATTTGATGCTTACCAAGATATAACTACAGGATGCAAGCGGAGCAAAAGCAGGAATCAGCCAAGTAGCAGAACACAGTGACCACTTGATAGTTTTTCTAAAAGAGTTATTGGCCTTAATTTAAGCTTACATAGATTGAATATGTGTCATTTTGGACTATCAAACTAGCACCAATTGAAACTCCTCTGACTAGATAAATTTGACTTTAAGAGGGAATTGATTATAGTTACACATGAGTGTGAAGCCGAAGAGCACTTGGATGATGATGGTGAGGTAATCTCTCCTCTTCTAGTTAAAGGCGATTTTGCAGAGACTGTAGAGCACATACATGAACAGCAGCAGACACAAACTCATCTTGAAGGAGGCCAAGAGTTGCATATTGTGTAAGTTAAAAGTGGCCTGATCTTCTTTTTCACCTGAGTAGAAGAACGTGTTGTAAGTGAGCACATAGTTCTGTCGACACAAGAGCTAATGAGCATCGGAGTCGTCTCCCGCATCCGCTTTCAAGCTGAGCTAAGGAACAGGATAATATGGATATAGCAATAGATCAAAAATATTTTGGCATATTTTGAATACTTCTTGTAAATATGTTATCTATTGCATCAACTCATCTTGAATTATAAAGATTTAATCTTCATTATAATTGAAAATTATCTATTTCTATAGAAAAATACATGCTAATCAATTTTATTCTCATTTCGATAATTTACTTATCCAAGATCAATCAACATTTAAAACTTTAGCTTTTAAAATTAAGATACTAATTTTATAATATTACCTAAAAGACATTTTACAAAGAATAATATTATAACCTATATCCTTTAAGATTATATGCTCTAGAAAGAAGATTGATTAATTTGAAGATCAAATGAAATTATTGGATCACATCTTATTCTAAATAGGTTGAATAAGTGAGTTAAAATGTACTTATGCTTTTTTTCTTCAAAATAGATCTGCAGTTTCTGAGTTTCTAGACTCCATGCCTGATTCGTTTAGTCCATCCTCCTCCCCATCTTCCTCCTAAATGCTCTTTACAGATAGTCTTGAGCCTTTGAGGCTACTGCTTGCTCTCTCAATACCAAATTTTAAGTCTATTTCATATGAGTCAAAACTATCTTTAAGAAATAAAAACAATTGTTTATCCACACAAATACTATCAATAAATTATGGAATGGAATTCTGATTGGCAGGCACATATATAATAGCCCAAAATCATTATAATCTTCAAAATCAGAGCTTTTTAAATAAACCTTATTCATAATCATTTAAAATGGGAATGATAAAGAATTTATAAAAGACAGAAACCAATTTTCTACTGAAAGTAGATAACTTTATAAAAATTATATCTATTATGATAATTTTAGTTTAAGTCTTTCAAGTAAGAATTTCGCTTTTGTAAAGATTATCAAATATGCTAAATCTCCATCCTATCTTAAATGCGGCGATATTAGCCCAAAGATAGATGGATATTGCACTAATATTGAGCTTCTTAAAGATATTTTAGATGAGTGAAACGCAGCAGACAAGTATAAAGACAGATAGAGAACTAGTGAAAGATATTCTTAAAGTTTGTCTACCAGCAACAGTCACCATGTTCTCATATCTATTGATGGAGGTCGTCAGTGCTGTTTTCAATGGACACATGCCAGAAGTTGAAATGATTGGAGGCGCTGGCTTAGCAGGATATTAAATTTATTTTTTAAGATCAATAACCAACTCTGTTGAATTTTTTTATGAGGAATGTATACAACCATTTTGTGCCTGAGTATTACAATTGGTCTAAACTTTACACTATCGACACTCATTTCGCAGACCTTTGGGAGTGGAAACATGTACCTGTGTGGAGTTTATCTCAATAGAGCGCGTATAGTAGCGTTTTTAGTTTTCATCCCTCTTCAAATCGCACTACTAAACGCTGAGAATCTCTTCCTTGCTTTCAACTTTGATCAAAAGACTAGTCATTACGCGCAAGTTCAAATCTTCAAATTTATCCGTGCATAAAAATAGTTATTGATATCTATTGGAAGATTCCGGGCTTGCTAGCTTATGTAATGTATGATGCAACTAAAAGGCTACTTTACAATACTGGCAACCAAAATATCCCCATGTATATCTAGCTTAGCACCACAGTTTTCCATCCCCTATGGTGCTAAAAAGGTTATGTTTTTAAGTAAGCAATCATAAATTGTTTATAGTATATCTATTCCTCCATGAATTTGAATTAGGAATAAAAGCTACAGCTATAGCTTTCACAATTACCAATGTCGTGAACATCATCATCTTACTAATTGTAGTGACGAAGATAGACAAACTAAAGGAGGCTATCTTCTGGCCGAACAAAGACTGCTTCAAGGGCCTAGGTGATTATCTGAAGATGGGAATGGTCTCAGTCATCATCATCTTCCTAGAATGGTCGAGCTTTGACTTCATGACTTTGATGTCCGGTTTCCTCGGAGTCAATTCAGTGGGCGCCTAGTCAGTCCTATACAACTTTGAGTGCCTCATTTTCATGCCAGCCCTGGGTATGCAGATAGCTTCTTCAGCTATGGTTGGAAACTCTATAGGTGCCAAAGACCATCAACTGGCTAAGAGATATGCAAGACTGAGTTAAATAATCAGTGTAATTGAGATCATCGTAGAATTTAAATGACCTGAGATTGAACTTAGAGAGTGTAAGTATGTGTGTGTGTGTGCTTTAATCGTGATAATGATTCTTGTGTGGTTCTGTCGATTCCTGATCGCTGAGGCGTACACAGATAACCAAACTATTGAATAGATGGCTGCAAGTGCACTCAGATACATGACCTTCGTCTAAATCTTCAACCAAATGCAAGCCTGCTAGCAAGGTATCATGCGTGGACTTGGGTAGATTAAACTGACCTCTTTCTTAGTTCTAATCTCCTACTATGTCTTCACTCTGCCTCTTGGCTATGTATTCGCTTTCCACGTGAGCGAGAACGCAGAGACTGGCAAGGGTATGGGCATAGATGGACTTTGGCTAGGTATGTTCATCGGACAGGGAGTGCTCTGCTTCTCATATCAGTTCTTCATCACTGTCAAGATCGATTTCAAAAAGGTAGTGGAGGAAAGCTAGCAGAGGACGAATAAAGATGAGAAACAATTAGGAGAGAATAATAAACCAGAGGATCAACAGCCTCTATGGCAATAAAATGGAAATCCTAAGGGAAACAACGATATCGAATTGCAGAATAATCAAATTAACTGATTTCTTTATTAACTTAGATATTCTATTTATACTACTTATCTTTAAATCTAAAATGAAGGAGCTGAAGGAATTTAATTTTGTCCTTTTTTACAAAGATATTTAAGTATTATAAATCTTTAATTAATTATTTTAGACTACTCTTTTATGCTTATTTAATTGCTAAGTAATTTAGTATGATGGATTTCAAGAAGCCTTTTATATTTAGATTTAGAAAATAAATGATAAAGAGTTAATAAATTGATTTCCAATAACTTTTTTATTTAATTAAAAATAAAGATAAATGAGTCTGTTCTTTTGAAGATAATTTATGAAATTAAAGAAATATAAAAGTAGGAAGTATTGGATGGTGTGTTTTTATTAGTAATCATCGATTGCTTCTGCTCTACTCCTGCAAGGACTCTCGAGTATTCCTATTGCAGAGAGGACACCTTGGTTGAGTCTTAAGCCAAGGGTCTATGCAATCTATGTGATACTTGTGTTTGCAAACTGGCATGAGTCTCACCGTTTCTCCTCTTTGATATTCAGAATGGCATATTGCGCATATCTCACTCTGCTGCTCCTCCTAATCAGCACTCTGTGTTTACTTTCCTACACTAATTGCGCTTTTACTTTCCTATTAGTAGATTTCCTCCGATTCATTATCTTATCGTCTTTAATTAAAATAAAGATATTTTGAGATCGAGTTTAAAATTAAATAGTTATCTTGTAATGAGAGTCATGTTGGAGGGAGTTGAAATTTATGTGAGATAGTTATCTTTGGAAAGCATTTCTATTCTTTCTTCACCCAAACTTCCTTTCTATTAAATTAAAAAGAAGAACTCTATTTAAAAATTCTACTAAGCTTTGTGATATTCGAGCATCTCCAAATTTTCTTGAGTGAGCAAAGATTACTGCAAGACTTGAGTTTCTTCTTGATCATACACGACAGTTGAAATTCTGCCTCTTTCAAAAGAATTTAGACCTGCCTCGTATGCGTTATGACCAATTCTTAATCAATATAAGCATTCATACATGCATACAATATAGAAGTAATAGAAGAAGAACTTATAAGATATGATAATTCTGTCTTCGGGGAGTTGCTGTCTATTGAACCTGCGGAGGCTTATTGTGGCCTCTACATATATTTGATTAGGCTGAATGTATCCTCCTCCTGATCATAAAAGTTTAAATCTTAAATTGCTTTTTCTTTTTATGATATCCTCCGCCTCTGCCTGCCCAGTAGATGGAGCCTCCTTAGTCTAGCCTTCTGTTGTCGTTGAGTAGCAATCTGTGGGGACTGGATTAAATGCTATTGAGATAGTTGGTGTTCTATTGGGAGGCCTGGGAATTGAAACTGATGAAAATCATTCTCACAGCTTAAATGAAGCAGATAATCAGAGCCTTGATACATATCACAAACCAGGTTATTATATAGTTGAGGGCTTAATAAAATTTAATGACCATCAAATTAAAGTGGAAGATATAGTGAGTTAAAATATCTGATTCTAATTACAGATTATAGATTGAAGCTTCCTTGTAGAAAATTAAAAAATATTTCTTTTTTGGACTATCGCCCAAGAAATTTTATTTCGAAAAATAGCTCGAGTTTTCTTCTTCTTAATATAAATTCTCTTAAAATGTTTTTCTCCAATATAATTAATAGTTAACTCAAAAACATTTGCTTGGTTTTTTTCTGAATGGAGAGAGAAAAATCTATTTGATGAAAAAAATCCTGAAGACTTAACTGATTCTGTATTTTGATAGTCCTTTTAATTACAAGTTAATTAGATTATGGAATAAATTGTGTGTGATAATCCATTAGACTGCAGGTTGCATGCACTGGTATTAAAAAATAATACTATATTGTCTTTTAATTGTTAATTGTATGATTCGTCAGAGGGCTTTGAGCTGTCTTGGAGTATTTTCTAGAGACTTTCAGGTAACTTATATTGTGGATGATCCTTTATGTAAGGCTTTAAATTTTACACTAGTTAATTCTACTGATCACCATTCCCAAATTATTAATAAATTAAATTTTTGAATTGTATATGGTATTTTTATCCTTTTCCCAGATAACTGATAGAGTTTGAAGTAGTCCAACTCATTAGTATACCAATACAAGCCCAAGCCAGCCCAGATCACAAACAGAGGCATTATCACCAGCATAAGAATAGACTTGAGTTCTGCTAATTTGTGGTGTGCACCCTGCTTTTTCAAATCACGCATCACCATCAGATACCTCAGTATTAGCGCGTATGAAAATAATTAAAAATGGAATAATTGATATACCAAAAATGCAATTTTAGGTATGAAACTATTGTTACAATGAGCCAGAGCAGAAGGGATTTTGGCAGCTCAAACTATTCAAAGTCAGTATAAAATAATTTACAGCTAATTCTGCAGCAGAAAGATCTGCAACCCAAAGAATCCGAAGAACACCGTGAACAGGAAAACATTGCAGTCTGAACTCAGCTTGCTCCCACTTTATTAACTTGACCTCCTGCGGCTGCTGCTACCCTGTCTTGCTCTGTGATTTTATCCAATGTTTTGTAGTTTATCGATTCCATAGCTTTAATTTATAATTCACTGCTCTTAAAAGTTATCCCTGATTCATTCAAAGAGAAGGAAAAGTTTTGCATTTGGTTAATGAGTTATAGAAATATGAAGAGGAAGTAGAAATAATAATAAATAATTATAATAAGGAAGCGAGGATAAAATGCAGGCAAAAGGACCCAGTAACTACAGAGGGGACAACACAACAAAGCCCGAGATGTACATGAGAGACTCTGAAAACTCTATGTTGCTCTCACCCCTGGACATGCACGGAAACAAATTCATGGGCTCTACCAACAAGATTCTTGATCTCAACAATATGCTCATCTCAAAATTATTTTCATTATCATTATTATCATCATATTAAGTTCGTTTATTGATCTTTTTTTTTGTCGATGCTGAACTATGAACAAAGAGAGAAGTACCAGCTGCAATACCAGGCCAGATTCTCGCAGAGATTGTTTCAAGGAAGCATTCCTCTGTGCTTTGACAGATGCATAAACGAGGTGGAGCGCCCAGGTGCTTTGACTGGCGCAGAGAAGAACTGCGTGAGAGAGTGCTACATGAAGAGAATCTCCGCCAGAGACGACTTAAACTACTACGTCCAGCAGAAACTCGCCTCAGAGCAAGTCAGAGAAATGAAGGAGACCGGCGTCTGAGAAACCTCCTGCTCACAGACTGCTGCTCTAGTTAAGCCATGTGGTTTTGCTTAGTGGAGGCAGTCTTAGACCTATTTAATTGCAGACTTCTTAAAAAAATATGGTGAGTATGATCTAAATTCTAAGTAAATTTGGAATAAATTCTCAGTTTCACAGGGAATTTAGAGTTCCTCCTATTCTTGTCTCGACACTTAAATATATCACAAAAATGTATGAGGAACAGAGAAAGAGAAAGGAGCTTTAATAATTCTCAGATGCTACGGGAGTTTGCGATATAGATTTATTTAACATTTTGATTCTCTCTCATTTTAAATTATATGAACAAAGACTCTATCGAAGAATGAGCACTGAATGGAAGTTGATTTAAATCAATAAGTTTAAATATTTTAAAGAGGAAAATCAAAATGGGAATGATTTTCTCCCAGATATGGAAGAAACTGCAAGGAAAGGAAACTGAGTTCAAGATCATTATAGTAGGACTGCATAACGCGGGAAAGACAACCATCCTCTATAAACTAGCCCTTAATGAAGTAATAGTCACATAACCCACGATAGGATCAAACGTGGAGGAGGTCTAACATAAAAATGTTAAGCTGCAAGTCTGGGATCTGGGTGGGTAAGAAAATCTCAGGTCTGCTTGGGATGCCTACTATCAATATAACTTAAATTGTAGCTATAGTTTTAAAGTTTAATCAAAATGCAGAGGCAGTAATTTACGTGGTAGATGCAGCAGATGACTCTCAACAGTCACTGATATCCAAAATGGAGTTCTTCAATCTGCTAATTCATAATGACTTAAAGGACGCAGTCATATTAGTCTTTGCAAATAAGATAGACCTTCCCACAGCTAAAAACGCAGCAGAAATAACTGAGCTTCAATTAATTAAGCTCTTTGTGAATTATAATGATAGCTTGTTTATTTTACGATGAGCTTTTTTCCTTGCATGAAATAAAGAACCATGACTGGCACATTTAAGGTTGCTGTGCTCTCTCAGGTGAGGGACTAGAAGGGGGGACTGGATTGGCTCACGAGCAAGCTAAGTCAAAAGCATAAAATTAAGAGCAAGGAAGTAGCGAATGGAGGGGGCAGTTATATTAGCAAATTGCCTGACCATGATGGAAGAGCCAAGTTAACTGACCTTACCATGGAAGATCATCATAATTAATTTAATGAGGTATAAGAATATAATTTGTTGTTGTTGTTGTTGTTGTTGTTATCATAGTGAAAGAAATCATCCTGTTATAGATGACCTAGAGAACAGTTAAAGGACTATAAAAACTAAAGGATACACGCCAGGCGGCTAACTATGATAGAATCTTTCAATCTAATAATCTAAATTCCATCGTAGTTCATAACTTTAGTTAAATTTGAGAGGACGACCTCTGAATGTATATAGCATGATATTCTAGGAGGGAGATATATTTTCTTCCTTCCTTTCTTATGTTCTAAGAACTTATTTTCTTTTGTAAACAAAATTATTTGCCTATTCTATCGTATGAAATTGAAATCGCCACTCCCCGTTTTTAGGCAGTTAGCGAGTGAGATAATTATAATTTCTTTGAATTTAAACTTTCCTTAACCTTTCGTAAAATGAATAGCTACCAGCAGCACAACTAAAACAGCTACCAAATGCTGAACGCTAGCCCTTACTCCCAAGGTTACTCTCAAAATTCACACAGATCAGACTCACATTCAAAGCCTACCTCAGGGTAAGCCTTACTTCCTTCTTCATTCACTCTTCATTCTTGCTGGATTTCAATAATTTTGTTTTTAGGACTCAGCAACTGAGCTCCTACATCTCTCAGCAGTCCACAAGGAACCAGTCTCACTAGTGGTAGAATCAGCCCAATCTCAATCATCAAATGCACGCCATGCATTTACCACCAAAGCAAAACTTAGGTAGCTTCAAGGCTTCTACTCACCAAGCCTCTACAGTCTCTACAAATGCCTCAACGATTAGATACTCACTCAAGCCTCAAGGTTCAAATGAACAGATTATAAGAGCGAGCATTCAAGGACTAAATCCTATCAGAGATTAGTACTACAGCAACCCTTAACATCTCAGTATCAGAGCACTCAGGTTCTTAACTCCTCACGAAACTCTTATGTCGGCTTGAGTCCCTCTACTTATTCCACAGGTGGCTAAGGCTATGGCAACAACTTCATAGGCTTCAATAGCCAAGGAGGGAATGGTTCAACACACACCGATTTGGTGGCAATGCCTCCTTTAATAATTCTCGAATGAGTGATACTATTCAGCTCCAAGGCAAAGTGAGGGAGCTGCATCACCAAAATATCTAGCAGTCCAAGGCAGACGCAGAACTCATCAATAGATTTGAGAGGACGCATGGAGTTGAACTTGAAATGCACATGCCTAAAAAACCACCTCTCTATAAAAATATATCCTAATCAAATATTATACTCATATGATATTTTAATTTTCATCTAGCCTAATTAGCAATTTGCTCAGACTAGGAATTCAATAAGCGCTATGAATTCAAGAGGCTGCAGTCCAGCTCGTAGTGTTAACGGCGGCGCCTGGGAAGATATGATTGCTCGCACTTAGGACAATTAACTTAGCTCTACTCTCAAGAGAGGAGACTACGCTATATCCCAAAATAGAGAAAGAGAAAGAGTGAATGCTCTCAGGACCTTAGATCCTAACCTACAAGAGATCAGCAGTATTGAGAAGAATAACAAGATAACAAATTGCTCTCGCCAGAGAATCGAGAAGAATCTATGTTGTTTACATTCCCTTTAATTCATTCGAGAAGAACTACCAAACTAATTTTAAAGTGACTGAGTAATCCGCTCCACTCCCGCCTCGAGGGCCAAGCACATCAAAGCAACAAACGAATTAAGAAACTCAATCCTCACTCATAATTGGCTAGCAGCAGTCTACAATCTTAAGAGATAAAGCCTTGGGTGGCAGTGCTAGTAAGAATACTAGTCAGATAGTGAAGAACATGCGGGACTTCCGAAGTTCAATAGATTGTCTCCCAGGTTCTGCTACTTGCATGTCAGCTCGCAACCATGAGTCTCAAAAAGAAAATATCAATCCCTAGCTTTCAAGAGGACTCGCCACTTCTTAAATCATCATTAATGACCTTCCTTTATTCTGTTGAGAGAGAATAAATGGGATTGGTGAAATAAGAACGCATACGCTCCGCAAAGACCTACGACAGGTCGATGCAGCAAATGGGCCCAGTCAACTATACTAACTAAACTTACATTAACTAGCACAGACCAGAAGCGGATCAAACTTATCAAAAAGGCTCTAAGAAGTTTTGGGACAAAACTTAAGAGATCAAACAGTCAAGTAGTCTTTAAAGAGCAAAGCCTGAGCATGATGTGATCCCAAGAGAGCACTCTAAAGGCAGAAAGCCAGACCAGATTAGAAACATGTTCAGTAGCTCTATATAGCTTTGCTGATTGATAAACCATGAAATAATAATCTTAGAGATAATTTTCCAATGTTGATAATAACGATGATGATGAATTATATATATATTAAATTATGATATAACTAACTTGTCCCTATAATAATCCATGCTTATTAGTCTCTTCACTTGAAAATTTTCATAAAATTAGAAAGTTTATTTTTCTCTTTCTCCCTCTCTCTCCTTAGTAATCAATTTTTGAAGGGATCGTACTGGAGAGTGATGAGGAATAGAATGACGTTGATGAGTGCTTCAGATCCTCCACTGGCAATGTATATGAATTTGCGCTTGCAGTACCAGCCGAATACCATCAATATGTGTAGGATAACGCAGAAGTAGGTTAAGATGACTGCAGTATCGGAGGGCGAACGAATTGCACACAGAGTTACAGCCAGACTGTGGAAAAGCATTATTCTGGGGAAGTACTCTACTATCTCATTACAAAAAAAATATATGGGATGTGAGATATATTTAAGATGATACTCATTTGTGATTGATTTCATACGATCTTCCTCAAATTTCTTAAAGTCCTCCTCTTCTTTTTGCGAGAGCTCTCTCCCTGTTCTCAACATCTAGCCTATTTTACCTCTTTGCTAAGGTCCCTGCGCTCCTCCTCTTCTCTATAAGCGAAAGGTTAAAAAAGATTTTTGTTTAGATTTAGAGAGATAAATAAAGCTTGCTCATAAATTATGATCTTACCTAAGCTTATCCATCCTGCTGAGGATTATTTGCACCTTCATCAGCATTTTAAGGAACCTCTTTATACATGGGTGGTGCCATTTCTTTGAACTCATCGATTATGTAAAATGCAGCATAGGCACAGTACTGAATGAACAAGCTACCAATTAGTGCCTTGGAATTTCTAACTGACATGTCTTCTCTTTATGATTTCTTTGTTTATTGTGTTGAAATATTAGAGTGAAATTTGTTTTTATATTTGTTTGACTGTTTTGGCTTTAATGGAGTCTTGTTTTATAATTTCAAATTTAAATCAATAATTTATTCACTCTTTCTAAATTTGCAGTAGCTGAATTTTAGTATTAATTCTTAATCTTGATTATTAAGTTGGCAATAATAATATAAGTATTAGTTAAATTATATTTTGTTAATTCTTTTTTTGTCGTCTGCTTAGAAATTATTTATTATTTTAGAGCTTTATTTTAATATGACTGCTATAAAACTTTCTTCTCTAGAATTTAATATTCCAAAACAAATAAAATAGTTTTAAACTTATCTGTGTATTTTAAATTATGTGAATAATATGAGAGGCTCGAATTAACAAGCGTTTAAGAATGCGGAAATAGATTTCAGTAATCCCTTGTTGTAAACATATATGCATCACTCCACTTCACTTTCCAATTAGAGAATGAGCATTTCTCCGGAGTCAACTGCTCCACTTATCAAAATACAGCCACAGACTATTCCATTATAATTATATTTAAAATTTTTATGTTTTTTTTTAGACTAGAAGTAGAAATGAAATGGTTCATCCATCTTCGTTTTCTGCGACTATGACAAGCAGCTTTTTTAATAAAAGATAATAAACCAATAACTAGCCAAACAAGCAAGTACCTCAATTTATTGACCGCATCTGCATCACTCCAAAACTTCAAAAACCTTTCGAGCTCACAAAATATACCATAACTTATCTCGTTGCGATTATTTTTAGCATGAATTAAGAAGCAAAGTAGAAAAACTAAGCCAATAAAATTCCATCATCCTCAATAAGACTAGTTACTTATCTATAGTTTAAATTTATAGTTGGTGGAGGGTAGTAGACATCTTAGGTTACTAATTATAAAAGAAGCGTGCCAAATTTAGTGATTTCATAAATACCGAACGCAGATATTTTACCAGACATGCGAAAGGGCTAGACTTAAGATTAGAAATAGACAAGCAGCTTTAAAGCAACTTCAGAGATATCGGTAAATCCTGTTCACGGAATGAAAAACGTACAGCTGAAGAGCTATGTCAGCTTGCTTAAAGTTTCTGCTTCACAGTAGAACATTAAGCAAGTTAAAACTAATTATAATTGATAAAAATAATTTCTGAAGTTAAATTCAAAGATCAGATAGCTCAAAGTCAAGCATAAATGCAACTAATGCCTGAGAGCTCAGTATAGTAAGTTAAAGCTGCGCTTTCTCTAAGTAGGAATCACTCTGCTAATTAATTAAGTCTCAGCAAGCAATAATCCGAATCTTCTCCTTTCAAGAAATTGAACTCCTCATAATATCAAAAGTTTTAATATTTTCCAAATTATGATATGCTACTGTGAATCTATAAAACACATTTTCCCTTCAAACTAATCAGGATCCTTAAGCCACCACCACCTCATAAGTAATTGCGAATATATCTGGTTCAAAGCTTCTGAGCCCAGTCTCTCAAAGACACTCCCCCTACCAAAGAGGAGCAGGAGCGCTAAATACTTCACTCTTAAACTAAAGTCAGATATCAGACGACGATGATCTCTCCTAGGGGAGGATAAATTTGACTAGAAATGCTGAAAATAGACTAAAGAAGAAGTCAAAGATAAACCTCAAGCTTATTCTCCAAATCATAGAAAGAGACATGGAGAAGAAGCTATCCATGAAATAGAAGCAGCAACTTAAAACACACAAGGCAATTGCTGCATTTCTTAAAGACACCAACTAAAAACAGAAAATGCAGAAGTTGAAAGAACATGAAGAGAAGCATAAAAAGTAGTCTGCGCTCACTAGATTCAGGCTGAATTCATAAGCGAACAAGGAGAAAGAGAAGATGTAGCTGCTGTAAAAGCAAGCGTCTTAGATCTTCCTCCTAGCTGCTGAGGCTGAAAATAATGCAGAAACTAAAGAGGCTGCAAATTATAAGCAAGGTTTTGCAGCTGCTGTGAATAACTTGAAAACTTAAGGGACACTTAAAATAAACAGAGATGATCAGAGAGTGGTAGTTAAGGTTTCTAAATTTGAAGAGAACTCTGAACAAAAGAAATCAATAATGCAAATCGGAAACGAAGAAGAGAAGGAGGAGGTTTTAGGAACTGGTTTAGTTGAAACTATAAAAGCAGCTAGAAGAAGCACCATTATGCCCTCTAAAAATGGTAGTAGCAATAGACTTAGCATAGACTAGATCGGAGGGTAGAAATTTGAGGATGTGCAAGTTTAGATTGAAGGAACTGATGCTGTCACAAGTAGTATTGGCTCAAGAAGATTGACTCTTGTGGGTAGCTCTCCAAGTATGGGCTCAAAATAAAACTAAGAATAGGTGTAACCTTAGTCTCAGAGCCTTCTCTCACCTAAAAATTCATGCCATTCATATTTTTTATTAATTTTAAAATAACGTTCAGCGATCTTTTACGAAAACAACAACAGACATCCATTCCTTCATCCAGCTATAATCCAAGCTTTATAAGCTCTAAAATGACCATAAAAAGATGAGAGACAGCGTATAGAATGAAATGGAGCGAAGGGAGCTTTAACAACCCATGGATTACGTCTAACGCCGAATTAACAACCTGATGGAATAAGAATCTTACTTGAAATCTCAGCAGCGCTTTCGCAAAAAATACCTTCAGATAATAATAAAACCGAAAATCTTTATTTTTATAGATTGAGGAGGAGAAGGAAGAGTTTGAACTCGAGAGGAAAGGAAAAGTCAAGCCAAAAAGATTCTAACTCCTTCCTTTTCCATTTTAAAACAACCAAGAGGAATTTAGGAATGTGAATATGCTCTTCACAAAACAGATGGACACTTAAATCAAGACATTAAAAAATTACTATAAGGAACAAGATCAGAAAGGATAAAGAGCAAAGAAGAAAAAGCATGAACTTATTACTCATAATGAATTCGATTTTAGGAAATACCAAGTCATAAGTCCTTTTCAAAGGTCCAGAAATTCTCTAGCTATCTCAGCAACTAGCTATAATAAGACGGCAAAGGAAAAATTATTAGAAGAGGGACACGTTTAGTTTGATCCGGCCAAGACTTAAAACTTAAAGATCATAAATTATGAAGATTAATTTGTAAGATAGTCACTCCTTATTAGGTGGATAATAGAGGTGTCAAGCCTTCAACGCAAAACTTTGCTCGAACAAGCGTAACTCCTTTGGATAGAAACACAGCATTTAAAAATATAAATACTAATCAAAGACATGCGTTCAGCCCTTAACAGATGACTCGTAAAAGACTAACTTCTAGTTTGCAAGCTATGAAAATAAGGTTTTCAATATATTATAAGCTAGTAGTGAGGAAGTACATTTAGACTACGAGAAATCGCAAATAGAATAGATTCTGGAAAAGTGCAACAGCTATCATAATCAACTGGCTCGCTTCTGTAAAACTCATGGAAGAAAAATTTAACGCAACTTTGAGTATTTGGAGTCTAGCCAGCAATCAGTTTTGAAACAGATTGACGTTGCAAAGGATATGTTAGAAAATAAGTTAAATTTTTTTAATGAGATGATGATGTTATACATGGAACTATGTAAAAGAGGAAAGACTCGATAGAAGTTTAGAGATCTCATTGATAAGAATCTCAATCTAAAAATTAAGTTCAATTAAATTTGGTCAGTCTATTAAAGAGCATAGTTGTTTGAATGATGATACAGAGTAGAAGGCGAAAGACATCTTGGATGATTATTATACGAGAATGATGTACGAGCATTATAAAGGTGGCTATACTATGGAGGAGCTCACCTCTCAACCAATCAGAGAGGAGCTATTAAAGTAGTATCTCGAAGCAGAGGCGGCTAATTCTGATAATGAAAACACTAGCTATAATAATCATAAATTTACAAATGACTATTGATTTACAAAATGAATCAGACTGATATGAAGAATAAAAAAAACTTTGTAATTATATTTATTTCTTTATTTTTTAATTCATCCATTGAAGTGATTAGAAGATAAACTTATCGGAGATAGATGAATTTAGAATTTAACATTTGAAAATACATGTATTATAGGAATAAAAATAATTTGATCTTTATTCATTTTTAGCTTAATCTAGATATTGGCTTTGGAAAGTTAAATTTAGGTCTTTATTCAGATACCTTCCTTAGAATTGCGAAAGGAGATCGAACCTTCGATATTTGCTCATTTCTATGCATAGATAGATTTTCAGTATGCTTTGTAAACATCAAGCCTTCCAGTTATTCTTCAAGAAAATTCTTATCTGAGTATTCTTAATCAACCACAGATTTTTGGTTTTATAGAAACAGAGATATTTTTTAAAAACTTATATTTTAAAATGTCTTATCTCATTTAAAATATTGAGAGAGGTTTGGGCTCATGAGATTTAAGAGTATCAAATTTCTGCTAACGATAATCGCTTACTTAATGTTTCTGAGTTTAAACTTTCTAGCTATTTTTCCTTTATTAGAATGCATCCTTGTTCAGTCTCAAGCTTTAAAGAGTTGTGAATGCTTTATTTTTTTCCTATCCTAGCTGAAGCTTCTCTTAGCAAAAGCTTGCATCAAAATAAGAGTCTCCCTTCTCCAATAAATACTTAGATTCATCCTCTATAAATAATTCTCTCTTAAAGTTTCCATGAGAACCCTTGGTTTCATTTAAACTTGGATCTACATAAGTTTCCTCACCAGGGAATTGAGATCTGCTGATTAGTTTATTCAAAATCTGTTGGCGTTTCTCTTTAGCAGCTGTATTTGGCTTACTTGCAACTTAACTAGTTTAATAAGTAGGCCTCAGTGAGAGAAAATTATTTGATGTCTTTCGCAAACTTAAAGCCTTAGAGGATTAGTACCCGGGGTATTAATAGCTTTGATCAGTAAATTAAAAGAAGTTCATCAGTTTTTATAAAAAATGATGATCTAGGTCTGCTTGAGATTGTATTAAGCGAGCAAATTTCTAATTATACTAAGTCTGAAAATGCATCCGCTAATCAGACTATGTCTAATCTTTATCTAATTCAATGCTAATTACAATTAAAAATATACTCATATATTTTTGAATGCTAGCTTTTGTTGGTTTAAATTATTGAGTCTAATTGGGAAGCAATTAAAAAAGAGCATGTTCATGAAGAGGTTAGAAATGAAAAGGGTTTTATAAATTGTTGATGAGTATATCTTGGTTAAATAAGATTAAATAATATAGAGCATTAATAAATTTGGTTATGCAATAAGGCAAGACCGTATTTATTTGCTTCTACTTTGATCATTATTTAGTTTTAACTTTGAGATATTAAGAGTGTAAATTTGTTACTCTACGTTTGTTGATATTGTAAGAATCAGGGTGATAGTCAAAATTAAATTCAAAGCAATCAGCCAAGGGTCAAAAAGTCTCTTTGAAATCGCTGGATAGTTTAGACCATCGCTAGCTGAAAATCCGACTCTCTGGGTAATTTTAGAGTGAGCTAGATAATTTAGAGTAGAGTTGGCTAAAATTATGACTCGCTAGGTAGAAATCAGGAGCAGCTAAAAGCAATGGACTCGCTAGGTAAATATAGAGTAGCTAGATATTTTAAGATTGACATTGTCAAAATGAAGATTGGATCGCTGATCTATAAAGCGCTTTT
>JAJKFJ010022746.1:0-37432 GCA_027382625.1 Tetmemena sp. SeJ-2015 | reverse complement strand
GTGCTGTTGGTGTCTATAGTTGTTTGTGAGGTTCAATGTCTTGCTTCCTCAGGAGTATCACACTTATCAAACTACACCTCCTTACGCTCTATGTGAGGGGGTGCTCGCAAATATAAGGCTAGCGAATTAGGGGTCTCTGGTGGAGGGACACCTAATCTCACCTTTGCTTAAGAACTCACAGGATACTAAACTAGATCGCCTTCCAGAAGGTTAAACTCAACGAAACAGAGGCAGAGAGTAAGGGCCGGCTAATCTCCCTTTTCCCAGCCGAGGAAAATTTGGGGGGCCACCTCGCTGGTCCTAGTTTTTTAATTTTTTAATTTAATAAAAGTATTAAGTATTTTTAAAAAAATTTTAATTCAGTAATTTGTAATGGAGCGAGAAAAACAACAGAGCTTAGCACAAGGAGCCATTTCGAAGTAAAATCTATTGAGATTTGTATTTCAATTACAAAATCAATCAGAAAACGATATCAGACAGGGAGAAAAAACAACATCCTCAGAGACTCCAAATATCATATCTAGCAATGATGAATTTTAATAGATCAATTCATGAGAGATGAAACGTTAGAGAAAACCTGCAATCTTAGGAAAAACTTGAAGAGAACAATCCTTATGACTAGCACTAAGTAGAGACTATCCTCAAGAAAAAACTCTATTTGGCACATATTTTAAATATAAAAAAAAAAATTTCCTCAGTTTAAATTTTTTTTTTAAAAAAAAACATTTTATTGAAGAACCTTTTTTGATTTGTTTTTTAGCTTTTATTTTATCCAAACTTTTTTTTTTCTCCACTATTTCCCAATGTTCCAAAAAAATTTTTTAATGAAACTTTTCAATAAATTTAGGGGGGGGGCCTTTCCTCGCATCCCCCCTTTTTTTTATGAAAATATAAAATCACGATCTAGCCTTAAATCAGCCCAAAAAACACCCCAAATTTTTTGTCCAAATTCAAATTAAAAATCCCTTATCTCCTTTTATTTTTATTTTAAAAATTATCATAAAGTTTTAAGAACAAGGGTTGAAAAAAATTTTAAACGGTTTTTAAAAATTTTTTTTTTTTTTTTAAAGATTATTACATATTTTTTATTTGATAAAACAAAAATTTCTGCTTAAAACATTTATTATTTTAAATTTTTTTAAAAAAAATTTTAAAGTTTATTTAAAAAAAATATCAAAATTTATAAAATTTTTAAAGTAGATCCCAAAAAAGGGCCCCAAATCTTTTCAAAAAGGAAAAAAATGGTTGAATTTTAAAATTAATAAGGATTTTTGATTTTTTTTAAAATTAAAAATAAAAAATTAAAAATTATTTGGAAACTTTTAAAATTCCCCCCCGCCTGAATTTAAAATTTTTTAATTTGGAATTTCTATCTATTAGATTAAAAAAACTGTGCGAAAACCCCGATTTAGAAATTAAAGCCCCCAAGGGGAAAGGCGAAAACCTTTTTTAAAAGTACCCCTCTAATTTTTGAAAAATTTTGCTAAATTTGCCAAAAACCGTAAAAATTTGCTAAACATTTTATTCAGGGGGTACCGTCCATTTCATCTAAAAGCCGTTTTCGGTTTTTTCCCCCTTTGGGGTCTAAGTGGCTAGGTTTTAGGGCGGGGGGAACCCCCCCCCGGGCCCGGGGCCCGAAGGTAGGGTGACCGGGGGAAACCCCAGGGTTCGGGGCGGGAAGCCCCCCCCGGGGGGAGGGGGTTCAAAACCCCCCCCGGGTAAACCCCCCCCCAACCCGGCCCTTTTACTGTTGCTCAAACCCCACCCTTTTTCCCAAAGGGTCCCTCTGAAAAAACTCCGGCTCCCCACCCCCAAAACCCCCGGAAAACCCTTTTCCCCGGTGGGGTTCAAACCCCCCCTCCCCGGGGGGGTTTACTCCGCCTGCCCCCATGGGGTAAAAACCCCCGGGTCACCAAACCTTTCCCGGCCCTTTGCCCCGGGGGCCCGGGGATCTCCCCACCAAAGGCCATTTTGGGGCCCAAAATGGGGAAACAACCAAAAGGCGGCGGGTAGATAAAACTGGACGGTACCCCCCTGAAAAACATGCTAAAAAAATTTTAAAACCTTTTGGGAAACTTTAGCACTTTTGGCAAAATTTAGGGGGTTTTTAATTTTTTAAAAACCGGTTACGCCTTCATTGTGTTTAATTTTACTAATGGGGTTTTCGCCCCATTTTTAAAAATTCTAATAGAAAAAGGAATTTTTCCAAAATTTAAAAAAACTTTTTAAATTTTTCAGGGGGGGGTTTTTAAAAACTTTATTTCCAACTAATTATTAATTTATTTCTTAATTTTAAAAATAAATCTCTAAATCTATAATATTAACGATTTTAAATAAATTTTAAAATTATCTAGCTTTGAATAGGAGCTTCAAGTAAAAAGAATTATATAGCTCTTAAATAAAACATAAAAGAACTATGAGTTAATATTTTTTAAATTAGAAATCTTATACTCATAAAGGTATTGAATTCTTTTAAATTATATGATCTTTCATCAAATAATTTATTTTTTTCGAAATCAGTTTTCCTTCAAGGTTCTCATTAATACTCTATAATATAAAATATGAGGTGGATCGGCAATTTTAATTTAAATTTGGACTAAAAATTTGGTGCTTTTGGGTGATTTTAGGCTAGATCGTGATTTTTCATATATTCATGAAAAAAAGTGGATGACGAGGAAAGGCCCCCCCCAAATTTTATTATAATGATTTGTGGGCGCAAATAGAATAGTTCAATGAAACAAAAATTTTTTACGGAGGAAAAAATTAAATAATTTCCAATTATGATGTATTTAAAATATTTATTCAAAGGGTCGCATTTTGAGTGCAGGTGTCTGTGAATGCCTCTGTCTTGTTATCCAACTTGAATAAGGAGCTTGTAGCTGATCCTCCAGTCCTCGAAAAAGCTAGCTAGTTGCTTGCGTGCGAGTGATAAGCCTTGCTAGTCCTTCCTTCCATCTCGAATAATCTTTACAGATATTGATATGTTTTTGAAGTACTGTAGGTGCAAGCCATTGAGAAACTCCAGTGGATAACCGTTCGAGGAGACGATGAAATTGCAGCCATGGTATCAGATTTCATCTGGACTAAGCTTGATATTGACAGGATAGCCTTCGCTCTCTATTATAGGATGAATACGAAAGGGTGATCGTCTGTTGGTAAAAATGCGAAATAAATGAGATTAGAACTCTAATTAATATGATTTATTTGTAATTCG
Organism: Tetmemena sp. SeJ-2015; assembly: GCA_027382625.1. Taxonomy (NCBI): domain Eukaryota; phylum Ciliophora; class Spirotrichea; order Sporadotrichida; family Oxytrichidae; genus Tetmemena; species Tetmemena sp. SeJ-2015. Next base: position 34,218 of record JAJKFJ010022746.1, on the reverse strand, counting down.
GCTTGCACTGATATAGCGTCTTAATTTAATAGCTTCCCTTTCAGAGTTTATAATTTATCACTTTCTTATAAAAATTAATAGGGGATAATTCTCTGATTCAGTTTAATTGGTTTATTTGTGGATTGCTTTATAATCAGGCGTATCAATCTCAAAAACTAGACTCTATTATCTACTAATCTAACAATCCACTAAAACAAAAAACCTCATATTTAATTATTACTTATTAGATTAGAGTTTTAAGAATATAAATTTAAAATGGCTATTAGATAAGAAAAAGATGGTGGGTCTGGCTACAATGACAGTTTAAGCATTCAGAGGAATAAAGATTGGCTGAGAACTGGATGAGGAACAATAGTTAAGAGAGCTTGAAGCTTGCAGAAATCCCACAATTATCAAGGACTACACCAAGAGGAGGCAGTTCTCTTCAAAACTACTAGAGTAGTCTAGGAGGGATCACTGCTTGATATCGAGAGAGACTAGATCAAAGAGGTCAGGGAAGTTTACTGCTTGAATTTCTTAAAAGGGAAAGCAGATAAAGCGATGTGCTTGGCCCACTTTGTCTAGCCTTATGCCAACGGCCTCTCCAAGAGTTATGTCAACAGTGAGCGCTACCTAACCAGCCAGGCTAAAACATACATAACTTACAGATCCCGTTACTGAGCTCTTAAAATTAATTCCATCAGCTTTTTTGATTTATACTCTCATTGTATACCCATGCATTTATGAATTTCGTTGTTGCCCTACCCTAAAAATCCTTCAGCTAGTCTAAAACTTATTGATCATAGCTTTATTCTAAGCATCTCTCATTGTTCCCTATTAGTGGATTTGTGTAAATGAGAGTTGAAGAAGTTTAGATAGGTAAGTCTTGATTTAAACTAATAAAACAATTCACTAATCAAGGTAAATCAAAATCAATTAATTATTCTGATCTAAAATCGCATATTTAAAACAAAAAAAAATTAATAGTATCTTAATCATTAAATTAAATGAGGTTTCTAGAAAGTGGGTTTATAGCTGGAATTTTAAATTTAAAATCGGTGTTTGGGTTTAAAAAATAAATGGAGAGTTGCAGTTTTCTTTGTCATTTTGAAATTGCAGTTTCCCAGCCCCTGATCTGCTACTTGTTCGATAGAGAATAAAAAAATAATATGAGTTTCATCTTTAACCATCTTCACAACACCTCTCAGCAGCGAGATATGTCGCGTGCATTCTTCGTTATCTTCATTATCATCTTCATCTGAACTTGTGTCGCTTATAACTCTTTACTGAGCACTCCCACACAAAAGTTGCAAGTATAAAAAGTTCTTAGAATTTGATGCTGAATCGAATGGTGTAATTATTATTCAAATGTGAGACAATTCAACAGTCACTGATTTATTCCATTTTAATTTAATATCTAATTTAATTCTCTTTTTTATTAAATTCTCAGCTATAATTGAAGGCTTCAGTATTAGGAATGAATTTTCATTTATTTCGAATTTATACCAACCGAAGATCATTCTTTCATATTTATCCTATAGTAGTCTCATCTTTGACAAATTTATTTTTTCCCATGAAGGGAGGCATATATTGATCTCGTACATCATCACTATAGGGCGTGATCCTATCGACCTTCTTATCCACTATGAACTGTGAAGATGAGTCTAGGAGTTTTCACATTCAAATATCTCTTAGATATAACTTTTCAGAGTTGATTAACCCACATTTGAGTCTCCATGCATCCATAGAACACATTTGTTTTCGACAAGGCCAAAAATCACCTTGAAAAAGCCATCCAATGCCTACAAAAGGTTTATCTCATCATACTCTATTCTTGACAAACTTGGAATAGTGATATCGGGTATTGATGTCCAACTGCAGTTGATCGAGTACACTTGCACCTTTCATACTGCAGCAAGTCTGCTTTTATGTTCTGATATCTCTGAATTTTGAGAGCCTTTTCCTCTCAATCTGGAAGTCATTAGGTTGTCTTCTATATTATATTAGTACAAATCGCTGGAAGATCTGTCTTCTCCTGACTTAATCTTTGACAGAGAATACTCTATATCTCTCCTCCCAAGCTCGTACTAAATATCAAGAGGCATTCTACTCTCTTTTGGGAATTAGAACATTGAAAATGTTGTCCTCCCTTCCTTTAATCATTCGCAATCCTTCCGTCTCTTGACTTTTGGCCTTATTACTCTTTTAGAGATGCTCTTTGCTGATATCTTTGAGGTCCGCATCGCAGAGCAGTCTAGGTAACACTCATTGTTTAAATAGCTCCAGGAGAGTCTGTTAGCATTTAGCGTGACAAAGAGAACATTTTATTACCCTCCATAAACTATTATGTGGATGAAATTCACGCAGTCTACTTGCTAATCTGTTTGATCACGTCTCTCTCGATCTCAAACAGGGATCCATCCGATACTGCTTCAGTCATTTTGAAAAATTATCGTTTCCTCTTGCTATAGTCCTTGAAATCATAGTTTTATTTCTAGGCTCTATTTTCGTATTTATTACTTCTCAACTAATGGTCGTCTAATCTTCAGTTAACATTTAATATTTAAGGACAAGCGGGCCGCTCTTTTGTTTTATCTGCTTGAGCTTTTAAAAATAAAATTGTCACAGAGGTGAAGATAGATAAAATTAAAAAAAGAATTGCTAATTTAATGGAATGGAGGGTTGGCGGATTATTTTAAAATGTTATGTAGGATTTGTAATTGGGTTGCCTGAATATAAACGAATAAAATATAAAAATAAAGTTTAAGGAATTAATTTAATAAATACAATTTGATAAGATAAGAAATAATAATATAAAATTTAAATATGATAGTCATGCTATTAGAATTAACACTCATTATTAGTGCAAATTGAATCACATTTGTATTCTTATAGAAATAGTTATCTTTTGATTTATGTGGGGTTTTATAGGTTGAATATGAATACAAGATCGAGGGTAAGGAAAACCTAATGAAGATAGAGTTCTTGAAGATATATATTAAATTAGAGATAGTTAAAAAGCATTATGATTTTAAATTTAATGAGGGAGTCAGCTACAACAAGATCATCATCAAGAACATGAACACCACCACCCCAGTCTGAGTTATAGTTTTTGTTTCCGTGCTTTGATCAGCAGGGTGAGGGTAGACTCATTCTGAATATTGTAGTCGGTGAAAGTTTTGTTTTAGCATGATGTTAATTTGGTTCTAGAAATTGTGCAAAAGTACGAAAATTGAAGCATACTTTTGTAACTCTTCTTGCTTTCCAGTGAAGATGAGTCTCTGTTGATCAGGAGGGATGCCTTCCTTGTCTTAGATCTTTGCATCCTAGGCTGCCGCCTTCAAGTTGTAGAGGTTGAGGTTGTTGTTGTAGATGTAGTTGTCGAAGTTGTTGTTGATGTAGTTGTTGTAATAGACATTTAAATATGGAGTTAATTTAATTTAAGCGTTATTTATTATGAATCACAGAATAAGGACTCAATCAGAATATATTTCTTAGTTAAACCAAGCCTCGATCATGTATTCATATTGAACCTATAATAAAATAATCCATACTTATTCATCCTTAATTAATTGTTTTCTTAAGCTATAAATTAAGAGTTCCATCAGAGAAGGAATCAAATAAGATCCAGACGAAATGTACTATGACAGAACAATCTATAAATAACAAGAACTCTTAAATGTACAATTATCTATCAGAATATTTATGGGTCAACACCTCTATCTTCTTCTCATAATTGTTTCAATTTGAATACAGGGTGCACCCAGCAACAAGATTTTGTTCTCACTTTTCATATAATAGAATCTGATAATTATTTTTAACTAAGGCTATCGAGCTGTACTTTTTCCTAAAGCTTGATATTATACCTCAGAATTTAATGCATGATTGAGGTTAATGAAAACTTAGATAATGAAAGAGTAGGTCTTAAAAATATGACATATATATTAATGATTAAATATAGCTTAAATTATTTATTTATGGTTGGAGAAGGCGATATACAGATCTTCGTGAAGACTCGCACTTAAGGCCAAGATTCTGAGTAGTATGTTTGAATACCATCCTTAGGTTGTTTGTCTTTGTAGTTGAGTGTATGTAGAGTGCATTATCCTTCAGAATATTACATTAACTTTTGTTTTTTTGTCTTATTAACAATATGACTAATACGAAAGTGGCAAACTTAAATATTTTAATTGGCATCGTAGAAGCGTGGCTAATTGTAGTGAGTGTTACCTTCCTTGTCTTAGATCTTGGCTTTGAAAAGTTTAAGTTTTGGAGTTGTAGTGATCAGTTTGTTTGCTCTCTCGATCTTTTTGTTCTTGATGTAGTGGAAGTCGTTAAGGCAGACATTTAAATTAACAAATTAAGTAAATTAAAAATGTAATATATTAGGAGTAACAAAAGCTAAATCAAATGTATTTCTAAAAACATCCTCTCACCATTTTTTTTAGATCCTCTAGTATATTGCAATAGATTTTGACAGAGTATTATTTTGCTAAAGCAAAAATTCAGAAATAGGAATTTCTTTTGTGTTAATTAATAAAGTTCAAGCAAGGTTTCTACAGGCCAAAAAATATAAAAGCAAGCAGCTCTTAGAGAAAGCAGCTCTTAGAGATTGATGATTTGACCGCTCTTGCTAGTTAAGTTCTTCAATATTGCATTTAAGTATTATTAAATGCTTAAGCTATTTTTTATTGAGATTTTTAACTAAAAAACAATTGTAGTGCTATTGATGATAAAATTTATCTTAGGCTTTTGAAATGAGATTTACAATTAGGTCTAGCCTGTTTTTAATCCCTTCCTCGAGCTAAATAGCCACAACTTTGTTAAATACCTACAATATTCCTTGAACTTCCCCAATCCATGCTAAGTTTCTCACTTTGAGTTCAATTGAGATTTTAGAAATCAGAAGTGCAAAGTCCGATTAATAGAGAAAGTCCAACTTTCTCATAAAAATTGTTTTCATAAAAAATCATTAACTCCTCGTAGCTTCTACTTAGCAAAGAGCACAAGTCTACACAAAGTCTCATACTATTTCCTCAGGTAACTGCTTGATAAACTTCTGGCCGGACTCCTTTTTTGGAGACTCCAACAAAAGACTTTGTAAGGTAGAGTAAAATATTTGATTTAAGTATGATGGCTTGTGCCTCTATTTGTACGATGTATATGTCTCTCGCCTTCAAGGGTACGGATGCCTATGTTCTTGCTATCGATGAGGGCCAGCTCGTCTTAAATCTTAAAGAATAATTATCTAGTTTATTGATAAAATATAGTTTGGCAGTCCTAGAGTTTGATCTGAGTTGGTGCTATGAGCCCACAAAGCCATAGAATTCTTTAGAAGCTCATTTTTCATGGCTATTAAATCAATGCTGTCTTAAAGAATGAACTTCTAGAAAAGGTAGATTCAGATTAAGCTCGTGTACAAGGCTAAACATCCCATCAAAGAATTTCGAATTAAAGGTTTTCTTCTAATTTATGACAAACTCAAGGATTCTTTGTCTATTGTGCGAGCTTATCTTCTCTTTAGGGGGGACTTGAGTAGCAAATACTCTTGACGGTACTTCAAGAGTAATCCCTGAATAAATGCTTGCTCCATAATTTGCTTGTAGAATCTATGAGATAACCTTGGATAGCCAAAGCTAAGGGGGTGGTTCGTTTTCAGAGGCTCATTTATGCATGATAGGCTACTTATAGATACTTTTTAAGAGACTTAGTTGCTCTCTTCTGGGCTTAGTAGAAGAGATATTTACTAAGAAATTGTGGAAGGTCATTGAATCTCTGAGGTCTGAACTCTTTCATGAAGATAATCTTCTACAAATAATATACTGAAAAATTTAATACATGATAGAAGATTATCAAAACTCAAGTCAAGAAAGATTAGTGCTGAAGAAAGTGATTTATAATAAGTGATAGTTTAAATATATCAAACTTTAATTATTAATGGGAGAAGCAGGCGGTAAGCAGATTTTTGTTAAGATCCTCACTGACAAGACTTATTCTTGAAAATATTCCATTTTAGTTTCGAATTCTCTTTTCTTTGTTGTTGAGGTTTCCGTTTTTGATGTTGTTGAGGTTGAAAGTTTAGCTTGTCTTAATTAGTTAGCTAGTTAGTTTGAGGGCTGATAAGCCATTTTATAAGTTTTAATTTATATTATTGTGCTTATAGTGCATAACCGTGACGCCACGAACTAATCCGCAATTGCGGCATGGAAAGTGCTTGAGGATCAACCCTATTTAGTACCAAAACTATGGACTGTGTCTCTAATGCTGATAGCGTTTGAACTGTACCGGTCCTCGGACGCATTAATTAAATTCAACGTCGGAATCCATCGTACGCTCAGTATGATAATCCAAGCCGCAGTGAGTGGTCACCTAAAAGTTTCCTTAGTACCGATTAGCAGGCAACCGGCTGCCCATACTGGCTCCCTCCAACTGAATCCGTATGGAGAATCTCTTGCAGGGTGTTCCACCCCGTTGCCAATGGTAGCAGCCTGCATTTCTTTCAAGCTTTTAAGTGTTTGAGTACTTGTATTACTAAACTAGAAAGAAAATTATCATCATTCTCGGCCTTCTCGCTCAGCTTTAGCCAATGTACTAGTGCCACCTGGTTTGGGAATCACGGGCTTTTTATTTAGTAACTTTCTAATTTAATAATTTGAGTAATGAGTTGTCAAAAGTGTTCAAATTTTTGTCTAAGCTGTATTATTAAATTTGCATGCCGGTAAAATGAAATTTCCATCAGAAATGTGACCTATGTATAAAATTCTGATCTGAAGGTGGTTGGTTGCAATCTTGTTGAGATTTAGATTGCACTTTTTTGTGAGTATAAAGACTCTGAAATTAATATAAATCTATAATCTTAATTTCAAATTAATATCTTTGAATCACCATCACTCACTCATCCATTATAATTCTAGGAACTTTGATTATCTATTTTCTTTAGATTCTCTAGTATAATTGTGTGATGGAAGAATCAGCTGAGTCTTATCGATAAGATTAGGTGCTCAGCTTCTTTTTAAAGTGATGATCGGCCTCTCTTCTTTAGTAGTATTTTTAATTGATCAGCCTACTCGAACATCTGATTAAAAGCGGGAGTGTTGAGGAATTTTCTTATATTGTTTGAGGGGGGAGAAAAATTTTAATTAATTTTGGTTTTTAAAACCCCAAAAAACTCTTTTAAGAGTGATATCATAAAGAATGATTTTTGCAAATTTAAAAATAATTACAGGCAGCAAAAAACTTAGTTTAACTTAAATCAATTTCTTAATGCTAAGTTAAAGCAATTAAATTTATTTAATTGCTTGCTAGTGATGAAATACCTCATCTCTAAAATACACTTGATAGAGTGACCTAGATATAATTCGATTAACCACCCAATAAAATAAATTGAATTTCTAATCCCCTTTAGATTACTTTTTTTGGCAATAATTATTTTTTTTTTTAGTTAACTTTTTAAAAACTTTTTTAAAATTTTTTTAATTAAAAGGGGGGATTTAATTTGAAAAAAGGAATAGAATGGGGAGTTTTAAAAATAAAAATGTATACCTGCTCTAAATTACAAGTCAGAGTTTAATTAAATCAGTAGAATAATTCAGTTAGAAACTTAATGGAGACCGAATTTTCACAAGTCTCAACATTACAATGTTTTAAAAATAACATTCATATTCTAAAATCAGATTCATGAAATCTGATTCGTGAAAAATAGTAATACCTGTAGGAGGCAAAGTTTTATGCGCACATTTAAACTAATAGGAATAAAAGAAAAGAGATCCTAAAGTCGCAATACAATAAGATTAATCGTAAAACGCAAATAAATAATTCTTTAAAAATGAAAATAAGTAAACTCACACTTCTTTGCTAACTAACTTTTTCGAAAATACATAGTTTATAAAAGATTTAGCCTTCTATTTAAAGATATTGTGCTTTATCGTTGTTTAATCTTGTATTTTTAAATCTGGAATAACCTATTTTTATTCATCCTATAACTAAAAAATCTTAAAGAATTGGGTAGAGACTTTTGTGTGAGGATTCTGAAGATCTAGACTTAAATTCTCCAAAAATAAATATCGCTCTATCATGGAACTTGAAAAGAAAAACTATCCTGATTTGGGTCTCCAACCTATGTATGAGCAGAGGATGAGCTAACATTATAAAAATCAAGAATGAGTGATATTTCTAAAGGCTAATGGGAGCCATTAATTTAGCTGAGAATTTAATTGAAAATTGAATTAATTATTAAATTTATGTAAAATGGAACAGATCAGTGGCAGTTGAAGTATCTTATTTCTTATTAATTATAACACCATTCGATTCAGCATGAAATTCTAAGAATTTTCTATCCGTGCAGCTTTTGTGTGGGAAGGATACAAAGTCATAAGCGACACAAGTTTGTGAAGACCGAATTTGAATATGATGACTCCGGGTCACCTTATCTCCTCTGAGATTGCTGTGAAGATACTAAAGAAAAACTCTAATTAATTTTTGATAAACTATCGAACAAGCTGCAATCGGGGTTTAATCCCAAAATTTTAACTGTTACAAATTGCACTCCCTCTTTATTATTTTAACTAATCATCGATTTTAATTAAATTCTATACTATAATGATAAGGAGAAGGAGAATTTTAGGTTATAAATAAATAATTATCTTAAAGGCTTCTCTGATTATTAAATTCTGAGAATATTAAACCCATTAGGTTATAAAATATGCTTTCCTACCCTATTAGAAAAGGGCTTACTTTTATGGAGCCCCAATCCTTAGTAGCCTTCAAACTCTCCATGGCTAAGGTCATGATCTACCAGTCATTCGAGAGCCTCTGATCCCAAGACTAATTGTCTCGCAGATAGGTCTAAGAGAGCTTGCTCTCTGCCTTCGGTAGTGGAACTCAGGATGAGCTCATAGGAGGTTAGCATGTATCGGTAATTGCCTTGAATTTTAGTCAAGTAGTCCTCGCCAATTCTCGCCTCTCCAAGTCATCTGGTACTGGATGTCTACCATGTCTACCTCTTGTCCTCCTTTTGTCCACCTAAATATCCGCTACTTGTTTGCCTAATATAAGTCAGTTGTCCGTCAGCCACATCTGCTAGATAATAAAAATTGAGGCTTAAATAAAAAAGAATAAATTTAATAAAATTTTAAATTTAAAAACCGAACTTGAAGGGGGGGAAAATTTTTCCTATTAAGGCATCAGGGCGAATAATTTTTCCCTAATACTTATTTAGTTTCATATTAAATTTTTGGTTTTGATTAACCATTATCGATTTTAATGTTACTTTTTTTAGATCATTCAGAAATCAATAACTGATAAAAATTTTATATTATAATACAGACTTGCAAAGAAAATCGTGAGCATATATTTCAAAATAATAATTTTGAAAAGGACTTATTTCTCTTATATGATTCCATTGTCTTATCTTTATTTAAAAGAAGCATTTGTCTCAGAGCATAAGTTTTTCATAATCATCCTCTCTCTCTCTCTATAAATTAGAAAGTCGCTACAATTTTATTTGCAGCTGCTTCCATAATTATTATTATTATTTATACGATACCAAAATATCTCTAAACAGTCACAACCATTAATGCGATTTGTCAATTAAGGAAGGATTCTAATTTTTTTCAGTGAAGAAACTAGTATCATATTGAAATCATATTTAAGATTATGAATATAAATAATTTTGTTATTCTGAGGGTATTTCGGATCCTTTCAGCATGTAAAAAAGTGCAGGAATGGTAATTTATAGACCATCTATGCTCTTAATGACCTCTAATTGTAACAATTAGAGGTGGAGACTTATAGATTTGCAAAATTATACGCGGTCCTTGAAGATCCTTTTCTAGTAGTCTTCTTCAAGTCTATGAGGCTTACCTCAAATTTATTATAATTAAATCATTTCTACTGGCAATTTAAAATTATAAAATTATAATTTAGATGATAGGTTTCTGAAATTATTCTTCCTAAAGGAACATGAAGTAATAATTCAACTTTCTAATTTAGCAAAACAATTATTCAAAAAACTTTGGCTTAAAAGAATGCAGGCAGTAGACATTGGCAACAGAGTGAAATACTATTCAAAAGATTCTTTAGACAGATTGATCTTCGGACTTAGGAAAGATGAGTATGCGACTGAATATTGAAAAGATATAAACTATTTAGGTCCCCTTTCATGCTCAAATACGATGAAATTATAAATTAATACAATATCAAGCCGACATGATACAATAATCTTTTCCAAATATGCAAGAGAGTAGCTAATAGAAAGACCACTCTACATTAAAAAAATTAATACCACCTCAAAAAATCGCACTGTAGAATAAAAATAGCTTTGCAAAGATCTAAAAAAAATGATGCAATTAGAAAGATATCAAGGGTCTTAAATGTCATCAGAAAAGGGTAAATATCTACGAGTATAGTCGTTCACTTGAAGGTTAATAAAAATGGAATCTAAATCTAGCGCTGGAAAAGGTTAGTAAATGCAGACTCTCATGTTGATAATATAAAAATGGATAAGTAGTTCGGTTAAGACAAAGAAAACAGAACAGCTTACACAAAGAGAAAGAAAATAGCTTAATATTTTGAATATTCATCGACCCTTAGACATATTATGAGTATAGTGCAAATTTTATATGCGAGTTTCCGAATACTTAAGTTTCTAATCACTCCAAATTTGTTTTAATTTATCAACAGATATTTAATATAGTCTTCTGTGCCGTTGACATTCCTTCTTCCCATTTTATTTTTTTTACTGCCCTTGCACAATTATGCAAGTAAGGCAGTACTAATAATTTTCATTAAAAATACTCAATTAAAAGCTCTAGAATCCCACTAATGTAATAAAATTCTGCTAAATTCTTTTTTTAAAAAAAAAACCACCTTACCTCTTAACAAAATTCTAAATCAGCTAAAATGAAGCTCACTATAGATAAGAATTTAATAGATTAGAGGGGGTTGTAGAAATCTCAAAATAAAAAAATCTAATTCCATTTACTCAGATGCTTTTTCAGGTAATAATTGATTTCCAGACCATCTAACCACGAATCACATGGTCAGACTTTTAAAGGAGAAATGGAAAGATAAATTATGTCAAACTTAATACATAATTCTTTTCAGATAGCTAATGATAATGTGAGAAATAATATCTTTACAAGTAAAAGTATTGCATGTCTTCTCTTCGGTCTATGTCTCTCTAGACTATTTCCTTGTTTACTGAAGCTTGTCATTTTTGAGCTTGTCTCGCTCAAGGCGGAGTCGGCAGTTTCAACCTCCAAGGTCAATGTGTCTTCCTGCGCTCTCTATTATCTGCCTCAAATTTTCTCATAAAGTACTCAGCAAGTGGAATGCTCTGAATGAAAAGGTCCTTTCCACCCTGCCAGAAGACTCTTTGAATTCCAGCGCTTTGAGCCTATTCCTTGAGGCCATGCAGTCAATGTCGCTGAGATCTTTTATGTGAAGCGTATTAAAACTCAGTATAGTTTGCCGATTTTCGTACCTCATCAGTCGCTGCTATAGCTTCGCATTCACAGTAAGCAAATTCTCCTGTAGACATTTTAAGAATTGATTATATTAAAATTATTTCAATATAATTTACCTTTCCATTTCTCCTTTCAAAATTACGTATGTAGATCTTACCTGTGGTTAGATGGTCAGGAAATCAATTATTGGTGAAATATGATTACATTATAAGGAATCATAAATAGTTTCAAAATCAACTGAAAACCAATTACAGGCTGGAATTTAATTGATCACTGAAATGATTTAATAATTAATTATGGCAATCAAATGAAACCTACAACTCTTTTGGTTAGAAATTCGCTTAGATAGTGTTAGATGCAAAACTTTGTTCATTATTTGTGATAAATGAGCCAATCAAGTTATGTAAGAATACATCTTTGACATGTTTTAGCCAATCAGATAGCCTTGTTTAATATAAACTATCGAAGCATTTAAACATAAGGTTGGAGTTTATGCACAACAATGAAATCACTATTAAGACCATTTTTACCTTATGATCAGAGGCACAAGAATCAGAGAGCGCAGTCCTTATGAATTGCAAGAGGGGACAAGTCAAGCTCATTCATCTTTTGCGACTGAAAATGTAGTGAACAGCACCTTATAAAATGGGATTGTTTTTGCGAAGGTGGAAGCTTCCTTCCAGCCTCAGAGCAAGTTGTGAATCACAGAACTTGATTTTAATGAGGCGAGCCTAAATCAAAGTAAGATACTTAAAATTATCCTATTTAAAGTTTTCCATTTCATTAAGTCAGATGTTTCTTCCAGCAGATTCCTTTAAAGTAAAAATATAGGAATAAACATAAAATAATCTATTAAATATTTATTTTTTCAGAGTTCTATTGATAAATTTCTGGCAAACTCAAATATATTAAATTTCGAAAGAGTTAATTTCTAATGGATTGTTATCGTTGTAAGAATGGAAATATTATTTATTCTATTTTATCTATTCAATTCTTAGCTAAGAATCTATTGTCATATATGTCAGATGTTCTTAAATGAAATTAATTAATTAAATTTATTTTCATCATTTCGTCTGATTTAGCTCTGTCCCAACTTGAATAGTATTCTTTCTATTTGCATTTTGTCTAGCGAAAATCTCTAACTTTAGATCAGTAGGGATATCTATCCATTCCCAAAGCTATTCTGATTTAGAGACTTCTTATTGGTGATTTAATTTTAAGAATATGATTTTTAAGTACTTACTGGCTAACATCTTCCCTCCTATTAAACAGTGCTCTTCTGAGTATAAGGGCTATTTTGAATTTAAAAGATTTCCTTTGGATGTCAACTTTGTACATATAAATGTGTCTACATATCTATATCCATTTTCCTCGAGAGTTTTTTTTTTTTCCCCCAAAAGTCCTTATATTGAGGCAGCACCCTGTAAAATATTATTTCAGAATTTTATAAATTCTTTAGAGGAAATTTTTTTATTTCAGCTTTGGACAATGAAACATATGGTAGACTGTTTCTTGTAAACCATACGGGATCAATTACGATTGTTAAACATGTTCGCGAAGTTCAATGAGACTAAAATCCGCAATTTTTCCTACAAATGTTAATTTATTACATCTGCACATAGCCTTGTTGGCAACACCTCTTTAATAATCTTCTTGAAATACTCTTTAACCAGAGGATTAGCGTATTTAAATTTCGTTTCATAGAGATACTCTGGCATAATAATTTCTGGGCCTTTTACGATCAAAGCCTCCTTTTATTTTTTCAGAATTTCATAATGTGATTTGACAAGTTTCTATTGCGTCTTAATTTATTTTTCTTGAGGAAGATCTATTTTCTCAGCATTTGCACATTGTTTTTCGTGCCTCTGTCGATTTCTTTTATGGAAAAATGTTTCTTGCAAATACTGCAAATTAATCTTGATTAAGTATCTTCAACAATTTTCAATGCATGAAGAGCTTTGCATTTTTTATCTCTTGTCCAATGAGATCTTAGTGTGCTTGCTTGATTAAAACTTTTGTTGCAATGAGGGCAAGTGTTTTCATTCTCCTCTTTCATCATTTTGATGTTCGATAACTGAATTTCTCTTTCTATAAAATCTTGTTAAATTATAGGTTTTAATTGAAAGAGTCATTTTGCTGCAGTATACTGCAGCAGACTCCCACAAACCAACCTTTTAAAAATTCAAATTTATTGAAAATTATATAGTTAGGATTAATTTTTGGACGAATAAATGTTTTTTGTGAATTATCAAAATTTTGATAAATTATATTTTTTCTTGCAAAATTAAACTTTTTATTAAATAAACTATTTCATCTTTATTAAGTAGATTGTTAAAGGAAATATAGAAAGATCATCTTTTTATAAGAGCTTTTTCTCTTCGAAGCTCATTCATAAATTATGAAATGAGAGATACTTTACTGCTTGGCATAGAGTAAAATCAAAAAGTTTAGCAATCCAGTCATAGTTCAATTGAGTTATCTGGAAAGAGTAGAGCTGGAGAATTTCTTATGATTTGAAAGATTCCACTCTTAAGTTTATTCTACTCTTAATGAAGGCAAACACTTTTTCTACAGGCGCCATTTCGAAATGATATGGTCCTAAGAAAAGAATATTAAGCTGCAAGAGTCTGAATTTACTCATAATGTACTAACTTCTATGATAAGTCGCATTGTCGAGCATAAATACAGGGTTTCGTCTCCAGTTAGTGTTTTCCGAATCAAATTATTGTACCAATCTAAGGATAAAATGATAAACAGTTTTACTGTTATTGGAGCCCTTGGACATTTGAAAGTATATCTAACCTGTACTAGACACTCCTGCTATTAAATTGATTTGATAAAGCCTAGTAAGCTTATCTTTTCAAAAACTTTTGAGTTTCCTTCTGTAAGGCCTGGACGAACGAGGACGAAGCACTTTCCATCAGGGTTAAAACTTGGTACTTTAAGGGGGCCCCCTTGTTGGTGAGTATTTCTAAAAAATGCCAAAAAAAGGGAATTTTTTATTTAAAATTAAATTTTCCCCAATTTTGGGAAATGTTTTGGAGTGGGAACAAAGCCCCTAATTTGGGGGGGATTTGAAGCCCCCTTCCCTAAAGTTCAGTAAAAAAGGGCGAAAAAAAATGGCTACTTACTGCACAAGCTGGCTTCCTAACTAATAGTGAAAAATTGAGGTTGAACGGATAATACTTTTAGCCTTTTTGAGACCAGGATTTTTTTGTACTGCTGAGAAGATTGATGCTGCTCTAATCTATGCTTATGATAATTTTGTTTTTTATTTTGAGATATAAATCAAATGCAAATATATTTTAAAAATGCCCTTTAAGTTTTTTCGCTTTTCTAAACTATCAACCCTTTTTGAAACTTAGGTTTAATTGATTTTTCACAAAATTTTTTCAGCTATTTTTAAGGGAAAACAAACTTTGAGACTTTCCCTTTAAAATATTTATTAGATATGAAGAATCGAGGGAAAAACTATTTTTTTCTTATCTAAACTTATATAAATTTTCTTCAAGTAAGGGAAAATTTTAAAGGGTTGTGTTAAAATTTTTAAAATAATTAATAATCTATTTCAAAACCAGCACTTATTACAGTTCTAGTTGAGAAACATCTTATTATCCTATGTAAGTATGGCGGTAGTTAATATTTTTGTAGGGATATTTAGAACTCAGTGGGGAACCACATTCAAAATTTTCCTCCTTATGCTGGGATCTGTCTCCTTATCTGCTCTGCTTCCAGCTTTTCCCTGTTTAATCACTGCTTTCTCCTAGCTCCAGGGTTATTTGTTCTTTCATCCTTTTCTTTTTATATATTCGGCTTCCTCCTTTTTCCTTCTGGTTTCTATTTGGCTTCTTCTTCTTTAAGTATTCTGCTTTCTCCTCTTTCCTCTCTTAGTTGGCTTCTCATTTCTTTTCTTATTTTCTCTATCTCTTTTTCTTCATTGAGGAACTTCCTCTTCTATCTTGCATTCAGTCTTGTTCTGTTATGTGTTGACTGGTATGTTTGCGTTTTATTTACTCTGTGTGCTAGTGTGTCCACATTTATATTTGTTTCTTATTTTTGTTCTTCCTCGAGTATCTGTTATGCTTCTTTGAAGTCTTTCTTCATCAGCTTTATTTATTTTGCTACCATTAGTGCTTTCTCGCTCAGTCTTATCAGCTTCTTCTACATTTGCTTATCTTGTTTCTCCATAATGATCTTGTATTTCTTCCCCAAGTATTTTCTGCTCTCATGAAGTGTTTCTTTACTCATTTCGTCTTGGAGCGTCCTCATTATTCTTTGCTCCAGTGAGTCCCAGTCTGTGTTTATGGTTTTATTCCTCCTTGCTATTCCTATTATGTTTCCCATCCTTGGTTTCTCCCACATCAGCTGTGATCTTATTTATTCGTTCATAGCTACTTGTAGTGGGCTATCTTGCTCCTCTCTTTTATAGTTTTTTGCTCTTGAGCTTTTGCTCCTATGCTTATTCTAGCTGCTTTTGCTGCGATTCTTTTTATTCCTCTCCTCTGGCTTCTTCTTGTTTATTCTCATCCTCTGCTGGGATCAGTGTCAGTCTTACTTTGTAGTTTATTTGATTTGGTGGGTTCATTAGCTCATCATAAATCTGATTGATCCTCCTAGTCGTCCCTATTACTTTTGTGAGGTGGTCTAATCTGTATGGGTGAATCCCTTTCTGATTGATTATTTGGATTACTTTGTATTGTTTTCTTAGCTCCTCTATTCTTTTTACTTGCTCCATGTCTGAGTTGCATATCAAGAAGCATCTTGAAGGTGGTTGATTGATGCTCTCTTTTTTCCACATGGACATAGGACGAAATATCCTTCTTGTCCTCCTTATGATCTTCCCCATGCCTTCAGTATTTGTTGTACTTCCCTTCTGTATGCTGTCATGATTTTCAAATTTATCTTAAATCTCCATTTATTCCATCTTATGTTCATCTCTGCCTCTGTGGTCTGGCTCACGTCTGAGAATAGTAGTCTTGGGTCTACTTCGCATCTCTTTGCTAATTCTTCCCAGTCTGGTACTTTGTCGTCCCATCTTATGAATGCTTCTTCTTTTTCTGTGAGCTTCTCGATGAGGGTCCTTATTTTATCTTTTTGTTTATTGTTTATTGCTCTGTCTCTTATCTTTGTCAGGTTCTGTCTCTATCTTAGTGTTTGCATGATTTTGTCTATTACAAATGGCTTTCCTTCCTTGTTGAGTCTCCATATTCATCTCTTGAGTTCGTTTGGTCCTACCTTTTTCTCATTCTTTCTGAATAGGTCATATTTTCTGAATGTGATTACTTCTATCCTTTTATATTTAATTTAGTATTCTTCTATCTGTCTAATTTTGTATCCTACCGCTTCCTATATTATTGAGTCGATGTGTTTTCTCTCCTCTATAAGCATCGGTGTGATTTCTTTCAGAATGTGTTTGATTGTTTTAGCAGCCCATCTATACTGTGGGTCTTGGTCTGGGTCTAGTTAGTGTCTCTATAGTTTTGCGTCTAGTTCTTCAAGTGCCTTTGCTAACTTTGCATCTGCTAATTGATCTTCGATCGTCTATGGTTCTTCCAGTTTCCAGTCTTTCATGTCGATTGATCTTTGTAGCTTCCTATGCATCAGTCTTGCTAGGATGTTCGCATTCAATCTCTTTGAGTATCTTGTATCGAATCTATATATTTTTGGGTAGAGTTTGGCCCCAATCTCAAACTTTTCTATTTGCTGTTAGTGTGTCTATTGCATTTGACTTGATGCGCTGCTCTTTTTTATTTTCTCTGCTTGCTTCCATGCTTTCCTCGCAAACAGCTTCAGCGTGGCTATCCATGCTGAGTCTTTCTCATCGAATGCCCTAATCCAGTGTCATGCACATCCTCTGCACATTTGTTTCGTTTACTTCTCCGTCTTTAATCATTTGAAATTTGATTCTGGGTTAGTATGGTCTCCCTGTGTTTGTATAGTCTGCTAAGAAGTCTGCTACGTGGTTTCCCATTCTTTTCCAGTCATCTTCATCTATCCCGCTTCTCATCTCATGTGCCTTAACGTGCTTGAGGTGTATCTCTGCATTGTATATTCCTTTGAGTTCCTGTTTTATCAGCCAGATCGTTGGTATGTTAGATCTTTTTCCTATCAGGCTCTCATTTTATTTCCACTTCTAGAAGAAATGATTTATTGATTCTACTGCGTAAAGACTGTCAGAGTATATTGTGAATATTGTTATGCTTGATTTTGTCTCCTTTACTTTTTATTTAATATCTTTTATTGCTTGCAGGATGGCGATAAGTTCGGCTGTGTTGTTTGACATTTCTTCTACTTCACTGTTTGCTGCGTGGATCTGCTTGAGTTCATATCCCTTTCCATATAGTTCATCCCAATTAACAAAGGCAGCCGATAGGTATGTTTATTGTCCTTCTTTGATGCAGCTTGCATCTGTAAAGTAGTTAACTTGGTTTGGTTTTCTACATCTTATATAGTATCTGCTGTGTTGGTCTTAGAGGTTCATGGTTTCTATCTCTCTATCTTTCATGCATAGTCCACATTTCGCTATTGGATTTATGCTCGAGTTAATATTTTAGAATGCTTATGCTATATCTCGTCTTTCTAGTAAGTCCCATGAGTCTATTGTTCTCTTCATTGCCATGGCTCCCGTGACGTCGTCACATGACTTAAAGTAGTTCAGGGGGCCTTAGTCCGACTTGAGTTTTGCTATTATGTTCTCTCTTATTTTTACTAGTTCGTAGATTGGCTGTCTAGTCTCTAGTCTTAATAAGCATTCCCACCACCATTCTACTAAGTTTGGTTGTGGTACTACAGCTAGTTAGGCTATTATTTGTGTCGCCCTAGGGTTCATCATAACTTTCTTTGAGACCTTTCTCCAGAATTCAAGTGCTTCGTCTACACTAATTATTCCTGCTAGGACGTGTGGTGTGATAAAGAATCTGATTAGTGCGTCTTAGTATATTTGTTGGGTTTTCTAAGAGATAACTTATAGTGTGAACTTTCTCAAAAATTTTATTTGTTCTATTTTATTTTTGAGTTAGTTGACCGCCAGCATCTATCTCCTTTTTGTATTTGAGAAGATGTTTTTGTTAATTGTCATTCCTAAGTACTTCACTTTGCTTACTCGTTTTATCTGGATGCCTAGTTCTAATACTTGTTTTCCATCTATGAGATTGAATCTTTTCAGCTTGTGGTGTTCTTAGTTTGTAAAGGCCACAGTCTTGCTATTTACTTCCAGTTTGAACTTACTCTTCCATATCTTATTTACTTAGTCTCTAATCCAGTATTCCAGTTCTGTCTCAGAATCAAATTCTGCCATAAGGTCATCCGCAAACAGTAGTGCAATAGTCTAGTGTAGCGTTAATGGATTAATATTTTGTAGAGTGTCCTTTGCTTGTCTCCATTACTGGTACATTTACCTGTAGTTCTCTATCTTTTTTGATATGATCGGGTCTCCTTGGACCAGTTCATCTATGTAGATTTTGAAGAGGTCTGGTGATAGACTACTTCCTTATACTACCCCCCTCGTCATTGCTATTTATGTTTTCTCCTATGGAAATTGTTGCATTTTTATATGTGAACTTTATTAAGTCTCTCATGAATTCCATTACTTCTGTTTTGACGTATTTAATATTTTTTTAATCAACTCTTCTGATCTTTTCTCTGGCTTAGTGACATAGTCCGTTCTAGTTGATGTCCTCTGGAGGATGATATTGATTGTCTCTGTCTGGTATTAGATCGTTTCCACTCAGTATTGCTTTTATAACCTCCTTTTTAATTTTCTCATCAGTGTCTACTTTATCATAATTCATACTTTGGGGAGGTCCTTGAATCATTTTCTGGGTATTCTCAATCCTTTTATCTCTGATATCTAGTAGTTTATCATGTTTGACGTTATCATAAGCTCCTGTGATATCGCAGAATAGCCATACTCTCTGGTTAGCATCTTTGTTTTTGAACTTCTTTGTCCTTTTATTTTCTAGTGCTTCCTCTTTATAGTTAGCCATTCTTTGTAGTACTAGGACAGAGTGGTCTTATGTGGTTCTGCCTTTTGTGAATCCTGCTAACTCCTCTCCAGTTTGGAAGACTTCTGGTGTGTATTTATCTATTAGGAGTTTTATTGTTTTCTCAATTATCTTGTATGATATTGGGAGTACTCCTATCGGCCTTACTTCTTTTATACTTTATACTTGCTATTTTCCTGTTTTTGAGAATGGTACCAGTCTACAGTTTACCAGGTATTTGGCAAGTCCCCTGTTATAATCATTATTGTAAGTCTCATTGCAATCTCTGTATAACTTGGTCCCTCAATTAGTCTTTCTCCAATATGATTTTCTTTTTCCTCTTTGGCAGTTGGATATGACACCATAGCTCTGGGGTGCTTTCCAATAGAATATCAATGTCTAGTCCTTATGGTAGTTAAGTTGCGTTGTGGCAGTTGCATATCAAATATTTTTCTTTTGGGCCTTTCTTGAATGAATTTGTGAATAGATCGTCTCCTTTTCCCTTTTAGGGGTTTGTGTTTTCTATGGCTTGACATACTGCATCAAAGACTACTTGTTTTAATTCCTTGATATTCTTTTATCCTAATTCTAGTCTTTATTAAGTGTGGAGTTGCCATTTACGATACTCGTCTTCTTTACTTTTGGTTTAATTATAGTCTCCTTCTTGGAATAGATTAAAAAAATTTTGCTCCTGTGTTAAGTTCTAAGAATGCCTCACTCCTTTCCCTTTGTAAACTGGTGTTGTGAGTATTGTACTTAACATCGTATTGTTTTGCTAGCGCTTTCATTGATTTATATTAATTTAAGCAGACGTTCCTATTATCTTGGTCCTTCACAAGTACTGATGATACTATTTAAGTTCTCTTGTGTTGGTTCAGTCTCTTCATCAGATTATATAAGTCCTCTTGATTAATTGAGTGTTAATCTAGCTATTCTATGTCAAATTATAGTAATTCTGAGTACTCGGTCCTTCTCGCTTATATGACTGTCTGGATTTATTTTGCGTCTAGACCTTCATACTGCAGTCTGTACACTTGCTTTGGATTGATTGATTTCACTTCCTTCGTGAATTGTTTTCTAAGCTCTTATTCTGGTGAGTGCCATGGCCATCCTTGGTCTAATATTTTTTAGCATTCCTTCTTTTGTGTCCATAGTTCCCTCACTCCTTAGTTGTCAATCCTCGATGTTGGTTGTTCAATTATAATTTGGTCAATCTCAATTCCGACTGTATTATGATCTGAAATTGCCAGTTCTAAATTGATTGCTTTGGAGTTTCTCAGGTTAACATTTCTGGTAAAGATGAAGTCCGGGTTTGATTTGTTTATGACTCCCCCTTTAATGATTGCTTATTTTGTGTATTCAAAGTTTGAGGTAAATTCGTCTAGGTTGAATTTCTTAACTTTATTTCCAAGTTTCCTGTTTAAGTCTCCAATAATTATTATGGGAGTCTTAGTTTTGCCTTTCTCTAGGTGGAAGATAAAGTCCTGGATCGCGAGTTCTTGGCATTCCTCAGAGTTGTTTGGGAGTGGATTCCCGTAGATTCCCATGATTAATATTTTGAATGGTTTTCCTTCATTCTGTCCATCTTAAATTAATTAATTGTTTTTATTATTTTTTGAAGTAACTATCCTGAGTTACCAAATTTTCTGATTAGACTTGCATTAAGTATGGCTGCGTTGACTAGTATGACTACCCCTCCTCTGCCTCTAGACTCTTGATCTCTAGGCAGTTTTTTACTGGTTTGTGATACTAATATGTGCCAGCCTTCTCTTCTCAATTATTTATGATAAGCTCTAGTTCTGTCCCAGGACTTTGTCTCAGTTAGGATAATGATATTTGCCTGAGTTTTAAGCTAGACTTGTGTTATATCAGCGACTATCTTTGAGTCTTCTTTAGTTGTTGTGCCTCTCATGTTCTGTGTAACGACAATGCATTTCTCAGATAGCCTTTTGTTTTTATTTAGCTTACTTTTCTCGTCGATCACTATCCTATGTTATGCAAGGTTAAAGTTAACTTATTTCTAGTATTCTTAGAGACTTTTTAGAAGATCGATCTTAAACAAATTTGTAGTTCGAGCTTATACTATGTCAGTAATTTTTACTTTAATAAAGTTCTGTTAGTTTAATGGTGTATCTAATGAGAGTGGTTAGGTTAAGTGTGTGTGTAGCATTAACTTAAGAATCTTATAATATATTAACTTATTGTTAGTAAGGGAATTATATAAATAGTGTGAATGAGCTTGCTTAGCAGCTATTAAATTGCATTATCATTATAATAAAAGTAAGAATGGCTAGATTCTTTCTAGACTTTTAATGATGTATAAGTGGTTTCAATAAGGACTTAGCGGTTATAGGGACGTCAACATCGTACTACAACCTCCCCTTAGACTCTCCTTATTTATTTTAAGTCTAAGGTTGTGAAAGTTTGCTCTCCACAATAGGGTGTGGCAAGCATTATGCTTCCCTTATAAAATTAAGTTTTGAGGCATTGAAAACTACCAGAAGAATATTTTAATTTGGGACTTGTGCTTAGTCTCAGAGAGCTATCGATCTATGGAGATTTTTTATCATCTAAAAGATTTTCTAATTTTCTCCTTTTCAAATTAAGCCGCTTCATTATATTTTTTTTGGCTACTCGATTTTCATGAAATAGTTTTCTTGCAAGGCTGATTAATTTCTAAGAGGGGTCATTCATTATTTTATTGTGGCTAACTTATTTTCGGCCGATCCAGCTTTCCCACTCGATTGATTGAATATCAATCTGGGAATCAATATGGTCATTCAATACTGCGATGGAACTCTGTTTTAAAGTTTAAACAACTTATTGTGCATAGCTTCATTCCTAATGTTGATGAATTTCTTGGGAACTAATTTCTTTTTAACTGCTGAGATGGCACTCCACTGCCTTGGCTAGGGTGTCAAAATACTTTTCTGAACTTAATTATTCAGCAATAAAATCTGTGGATGCAAGCTCTTTAGAGTTTCTTTTGGGGTCTATGATGACAATAGGAAATTGCTATCCTTGGAGGTTATGCAACAAATTTTCTTCTAATTGGCAAATATCGAGGTAGGAAATAGTTCCAACTTCTATTTTGGATTAATTATTCTTGGGAATTGTTATAATTGATGTACACTCATACTCAAAATAGAGCTGGGAGTCTTTAGCCTCTTCGTTCAGTCCATCATCTTTATTCTCTTCATTCGCCTCGCCATTCTAGTCAATTTAACTTGAGCCCCCGAAATACTTTCTGATATCGCTCTGTTTCTATTTCAGGTTGGCATCTTAGCTCTACATATTTGTGTGAATTTAATTAATTTTATTAGCAAATTATTACTTTATAGAGAATTGTGTTTATATTTAAGAAAAATAGTTTTCTAATAAGAGTGTTAATCAATTAAAATATTTTGCTCCTCCAACAATTAAATTATGATGTCTATTAAGCTATTTATTATTTATAACTACAAAATGCTAGAGATGCAGCCTCAACTTGCTCAAGTCAACATTCATCAGCTGAGAGAAAAAGTGGGAAGCAAAAAAGAGCTGTATGATTTTCTTTCATAGGATTGTGGCGCGTACCTTCCTAAAATTAATTGTACAAACATATACTTTTTCAGAAGCATTCTAGATGGAAAGAAGTAAGTTTTAATTAAGTGTCAAATGTTTAGTACCTAAAGAGATGCGATGTGATAGTAGCTTCCCTAGATTGACGGGTTAAATGCAGATGACTTTTTGGAATATGCCGAAAATAAGCCCTCGCTGCTAAACTACTTCCCTGACCAATGCGATTGGCTCCATCTCGATAAGAAGTGGATTGTCGATGTTTTACTCTCCCTTGACTAGGTTGGAATAAACTAGATGATTTAACATGCAAAATAGAGAAGAAGGGAAAGACTTGACTAATCTAACAACATGATAGTCATGATGAAGCCGGAATTTGCCTAAGCACCAACAAATTCTATTATGGGTGAAATACGATTATATGATTGAGAGCAATAGTACAAATACAATTTCATTTCAGTCTCTATTTATAACTGAATATTTTTAGTTTGGCTGTGTCTTAGATTTTCCTTCTCTTGAATTATGAGATTTGAGTTCTTTTATTTCTTTAGGATACTCTTTAACTCAATTTTTAAAAGTTTAGTTGCCTTCACTTTGATCATGAGTCCTCTTTAAATTGAATTATCGTTTATCTTACTTCAGTTTATTGGGAAGTGCATCTTCTCTTTCCTAATTCTTTGTGCTTGTCTCATATGCCAAGTTTCATTTGAAGAGTGTTGTTAGTATCAAAGAGTTCCAGTTCGGCAATGATATCCACTATAAAGTCAGATTATATCTGAAACTAATCGGTTACTTAGTGCGAATTAGAGCTAAACCCAAAACATATATCTAAAATAAGATGATAATCTTCAAGGTTTACTTACATTTAAGTGTTTGAGATACTTGCAGTGAATAAGATAAGCGACAAATGTAGGGCTTTAGAGTCCCTTACTCTGCCATTTTGAGATTATTATTTAAATAATGAATTTATTAATAGACTCTTGTTAAGTTAACTATGGTTATAGCTCTAAATATACTTAAGAAGTCATTTTAATTATTTTTTTGATCATCTATTCGTGCCTAATCTATAATTACAGCAGTATTCTATGCTAATGATATAACGATTTTAGTCCAAAAAGGAAGATCAGCATTTTTAATGAAGTAATCTGCCAAGAGGAAGCATAGATCATCATAGCATGAGGAAATGAAAGAAAGTGCAGTGCCATTGAGGAAGACAAAACAGAGGTATCTAGATGATAACCAAAGAATGAGGAATGAGTTTTCTTTGATGAGGGAGCAGATAGATGACTTGATCAATTATAAACAACTGGTGTTCCAGCTTCATGATGATGGCATACTAGACAGTCAAGGGAGACCTCAGGTTCTAGGACCCGACTAATAACAAATGAGTTGATTATCGTGATTGATAGCTTGATTCACTAAAATAGTTTTGACCTTATATTAAAAGTCCGTCCCTCGCATGATAAATAAAATTATCTCACACTTATAAACTCTTTCATTCTCTTTCATGGAAGCTTGTTGCATTAAAATTTTTTGTCATTCATCGACCTTGAGTGAGTTTATAAACTATTTTTTAAATGTCTTTAATAGCGAAGAAGAGATTTTAAAGCTCAAATAAAGATATGCTCATGGTGGTGATTATTAACAATGCAATAGTTTAGGTCTAACCTTCTATTTTGAGATTAAGATTATTATTTTTAGGGTGCTAAGATAATAGCCCTTTTGAAATGATTTATACATAATGAGAGCTTGGAATTGCAACAGAGAATTGCTTAGAATTTAAATTTGATATCAGAGAATAGGCTGGATGGATTGAGGGAATGATAACATGCTTGGATATACAAGTGGGCATGCTGAAGCAATACTCAGTCATATAAGCCTTGAATGTAACTGTGATAATGGTCGGAAAGAGTTTGACAGAGTTTGACAGAGTTTTAAAACTATTTTAAATAGTTGCTTAATTTACTTTAAAAATACTATTTTTAATAAAAATAATTAATTGAATCACTATTTTAAAATAATTCAAGATCCAAGATTGAGGATTCTACAAGCTCAAAATAGTAACAACATCTCCTATTTAAACCTCATAATTTTTACTCATTAATAACTATCAAATGAGTAAATCAGACAAGAAATAATCCAAAGCTATCGCTAAAAAATAGACCGAAGAAATTAATCCTGCAGCAAAGTAGCTCCCCAGTCCTAAGAGCGATGAAGAGCAATAATTTGGAAGCAGAGAGTCCTAAGAAGATAAGAATTAATTATATAAGTTCCTCAAAAATAATAAGTATTTGGGCAAAAAGACTTTCAAAGATGTTAAGATTATACTACAGAAATAGTTTGGGGAAGAAACCATCATGCAATATTGAGAATGGATCATAAATATTCTTAACACACAGAAATTCAGAGGAAAATAGCTCATGATGCAAGAGAAATAGTAAAATGAAGAGTATGATTAAAATTCTGAGAATGAAGAAGAGTAGGAGGAATTAGATAAGAGCTAAAATCTAAAAGACGATTCCAGGAGGAAAAAAAGTATAATTCAAGCTATACTCTCTCGACCCTGAACAGAATAGAACGGAGAGTGAGGAATTTGAGTCTGAGTCTGACACTACCTTTCCCGAACTGAATTAAATTGAGGAATTGATTGCTACTAGATTCTCAAAACTTACCACAGGCTCGATGAAAGAAATGTAGCAGAGGCTACTTAGTATAATTCCTGACGAATTAATAAAGGGAAAATTAAGAGGCACAATTGAACAACTAAAAACTCTTATTTAATTGCTTGATGACTTAGAATATAGAGTTTAGGACTAGTAATTCTAGCAAAAGAAATAAAAAACCATCTTAATACTTAATTATAAGAGGTCATCCATAACTTTCAAGTTGCTTCAGAATCACTGACGAACTTAGTTAAAGAGAAGTTCATCGAATGCTCAGAATCTATCAGTCACCAATTAAATTATCATTAAGATAAAATAGTAATATTTAAAAATAGTATCAAGTCTCTTCATGATAAATATGCCAGTGTTGCAGAATATTTGACTTCTAATATTAAGAAAAATTATTCTAGCCTTGGTGAAGCACTAAAATAGCAAGATGAAATAATACAGAATCATCAACCCTAACAGAAGAAGAGTTAGGGATAAGCAATCAAAAGTTTAAATCATAATTTTCAGATGCTTAATTAAAAATTAGATCAATTCGAGAGTCTTCAGTGCATTAATCTTTCAATCAGGATTCTAAATCTGAATAATAAAATAAGTTAAAGGGTTAATAAATAACTGGAATGATAAATCAGAGAATTGAAAATGACAAAATTAATGAAATGGTCTAGAAATTTAATAATGGCTCATTATCTGTAATATTTATTTTGTTAGATAAAAATCCCTTCATTTATGATAGTGACTCAAAGCAGATTTAAAAAATTAATGATCACTATAAAATGTGATAGCATCATAATGAATAAGTAGCTTCAAGAAATACTTTTTAGTGACTATTTTTATAAATTATTATTTTTAATTTACTTAATTTATGCTATATTGAGGTTTGGGGTTTAATTATATAAAAATTAAAGCTATCTTTAGTTGTTAAAACGTATTAATAATTTTAGATCGCCTTGAATTCTTTTTTTTCTGTATTTAGGAGAAGATTTGACGATTTTTTAAATAATTTAACTATGATTAAAAATTAATATAAGCAAGATATGCATGCTTATGCCTTAAAAAACTTGGGGGTCATTTACTGGACAGTACATATTCTTAATGAGTTATTAATTGCAAATCTATGCTTATAAGCTATTTATTGTGTTTTAATCTAACTATTCTAGTAAAAAGGATAAATCAAACATTTAGTTATAAGTCAGTTGGAAGTTAGAGGGCATAAAAAATTTTCATATTTTCAGCTATTTTCTTTTCTATAGAGAAAAACTTCAAGAGTTTTCTTCAAATTCTGAAATATTTATTTAATTAAATAATACACTTTCTTTAAGTCATAAGATGTTAAGAATGAATATTGCAACATTAACATTAGTAATTACACTGCTTGATTTTTTTAATTTGATTAATTAAATAAATATTTCAGAATTTGAAGAAAACTCTTGAAGTTTTTCTCTATAGAAAAGAAAATAGCTGAAAATATGAAAATTTTTTATGCCCTCTGACTTCCAACTGACTTATAACTAAATGTTTGATTTATCCTTTTTACTAGAATAGTTAGATTAAAACACAATAAATAGCTTATAAGAATAGATTTGCAATTAATAACTCATTAAGAATATGTACTGTCCAGTAAATGACCCCAAAAAAAATTTATTCTCTTATTAATGAAGAAGGATATATCATGTTTAAAAAATTAAAGAGATTATAGCGTTTTAATTTCTATTACACCTCATTGGAAACAAATACTAATGCGGACTCAAGAATTATCATTCTTTTGGGCTTTAGAACCACCTAACCTAGCGAAAACTGCAAAGTCTATTGCACCTACTCATAAATAAAATCCGCTAATGACTTTGGCATTTTTATTATCCAAACAGTGTGCAAAAGAGTTATGAAGCAATAGCAAACTCAACAACAATAAGCTTATAAGATATAGCCTCTCTATTTTTAGAACTTGCTAATTCTCCTTAGCGGTCGTACACTGTTGATTTAGAAGCTCCTCTCCTTAGAGCATAAATGACTGCAATTCATTAGACTATATCAATAGTAATTGCTTACAAAGAACAAAATCAGACAGATATACATATCCAAAGGTGAGAAGTCTGCTTATAATTTGTCTGTATATAGTCTAGTACAAATAATAAGGACCAAAGTTTAGGTATACTGCAAGGGGTAGATCTAACAAGAAGTGGCTTAAACATAAGTCAAGGATAGCTTAAGATTATTGATGATTTATCATTTTGAAATAAATAACAATTTTTCACCTTTCCCGACAGTAATTTATTATATTAATTTAAAATTGGTTTCATTTAATGAAACGAAATAGAATGGAACTGAAATCGAAAATGGGTTGCAAAGTCATAGAGTGCAGTCAAGAATATAAATACTCTTTTATTGAAAGAAAATGCAAGTAAGAATTTTTTATTTTATAAAAATTAGTATGATTACTAAAAGTTTGGCTCTAAATAGATTTTGTTAATATGCTACTATAGTTATATCAAGAGACAATGTGGAAAATATTTTGGAGTTTACTCCTTCTCAAAGCATTTTACTCAAAGAATTAGTGTCTAAAGAATGGTCTTTATTTAGAGTAGTCCTATATTCAAGAATGACAAGACTTTAGAGAGATAAATACAAATCTAAAACATTAATTGAGTGAATTTTTTAAACTAAGATTGAAAAGGATTCAGATCATTTAGAATTATGAACATTACTGGGAATAAAATACTTAGAAAATATGCTCCAGCAGTGAAAGTATATACATAAGAAAAGAGATGAAAATGAAATCTTAGATAATCTTATGTTATAATTTTTATAATATATCTAGATGAGGCTATCTTCAAGCACTAAAGAGTCACTATCCTGTCAAAGCACAACCAAAACCAGGTCTTGCTATAAGAGGTAGTAGCTTGTACCTATGGCAGTCCAGTAATGATCAGGGCAGCTAGTAAATTGGAAAATTTTTATGTTGAGAAGTGTCGACAAAGAGAGAAGACCTTGTAATAGAGCTAAGAAGACTCAAGGAGATTCGCTCAAAGGAGACTACTGTAGTATTTCTTGATAATCTCAGAGCTCACAATTCTTGGCCAGTGACGAAGCTTTGTAAGGAGCTATAGATTCAGCGATAATACACCTTATTCCTCACCGTTAAATCCAATCGAGATGTCTTCACTTGTGTGAAAGTCTTTTTTAAGAAATCCCTAGCAGTGAAAAACTCACCCTCCTAAGTCGAACACGAAAATATAATCAGGAGGGCTATTATACTGAAGAATTTAATACATGATAGAAGATCGTCAAAACTCAAATCAATAAAGATTAGATCTGAAGAAAGTGATTATAATATGTGAAAGCTTAAATATATTAATTTTTAATTATTATTGGGAGAAGGAGGCGGTATGTTGATTTTCGTTTAGATCCTCACTTGCAAAACTTATTTTTGAAAATTTTGCCTCCATTTTAGTTTTGAATTCTCTTTTCTTAGATGCTGCAGTTTTAGTTCTTGATGTTGTTGAGTTGAAGGCTTTGCTTGTCTTGATGATCTGAATTGACTCATGAGTAACCAAAAGTGTTCAAAGTTTTCTAAAATCTGTATTGTTCAAGCAGCATTCCGGCGAAGATAAGTCTTTGTTAGTCAGAAAGGCAGTCTTCTGTGTTTCAACTTGTGGCCTTGATGTTCTCGATGGTGCCGGATTGCTAATAGAGCTGTTAAAGAAGACATTTAAAATACTAATTTAAGTATTAAATTAACGTAATATAATAGAAATCAGCCAAGAGAGGCTTCAGCTTTATATATTTCTAGGAAAAATGATTGTTCTATTTTGTATTAAATTCTTCAGTATAACAAACAAATAAAATAAAATAAGGAAGACTGCAATAACACAGTGGGATAGCGATGAGATAGATGAATTATTTAATTTATAGTTATATTTTTTAGATAATATTTAGTTCTAAACATATATTACGCTTATTATAGTGTAAACTCTGCAGTCCTTTGGTTTAAGGTGATCTCTTTATGCTTATGCTTGTATTAAAATCACTTGACTCAGCACCATAGGAGGGTCCTGCAGCCAGAGGTTGTATATCTTGGCTCCTTAGCTCTTCTATTGCTATCTCTGCCTGGTGTTTTTAACTTGAGCTTTCGAGAACTCTCCCCTTTTTTTCTATAGAATTTTAATTAAGTTGTGTCTTACTCGATTATAAGGCATTGCCTCTAGGTTGTAGAGCATCTCTTGAGTAACCTCTGTTGTTAAACTTCTCCTCTATTAATCTAGCGACTCTAAGATATTATTGAGAGTAGAAAAGCTACTGGAGATAGTAGCTCTCGAAGGTGCTTAGAATAGCAAAAAAGAAGTACCATTCTGGGAGTTAGAACAAGTCATTATATTAGTTGAGATGGCTGAGGAGCTTCATGTCATCCTTTATAATCTCAAACACTTTTGTGGAAGAGAGCTCAGGAAATGTGAGTACATTTATAAAACGATATCTTAGGAATATAGTAGATGCTTTTCCTCCAGAGTAGTTCTCTCAAAAATCTTTGAATGTGTTTTTAAGGGGGGAAATGGAAGCCAGTAAAAGCAGTCGATTAAAAAAATAAAAGCTTACACTTGTACTTGAGTTTGTAGAAGATGTCTTTCTTTCTCGAGCTAGTTGGAGGAGACAATTTGTGTATGGTTGATGGTGGTCTGTAGTCTCTGGATAAAGTTGATGAGGATGACGCTATGTCTGCTCTGTCAGCCTTATCTAAAATAAAATGTTGATAAATTATTTTACAAGTTGCATAATTAGCATTTAAAGTTTATGAGCTTAGTTGACAGTAGCTTTAGTGAGTCATTACTATGAGCCTTTTAATATTGAAAAAATAGAAATAATTTGTGTTAATTTAAATTAAATAAAAGATTACGTTTTATTTGTATTAATAGGTTGAATGAGCTTCTTACTTTCAGTACTTTCAGGTAAAATTGTTAATTTAGTGCAATTTTATGATAGTCTGAAAGATAATTAAAAATTAATTGAATTTTATCCTAGATATATATTTCTTAAATCTAATAAATAATGGAGTCATCCTCACTTCGATGTCTGCACCACCAATTAAAAATAAATCAACGCATATTTTTTAGGTCAATCTATAAAATATTTAATTCAGCAAAGTCAATTGGACAAAAACTTCCTACTTGTTAATGGGCTTTCCATTAGTGATCATATTTATATGTTTTAATTAAATAATATAAGTTAATATAGTTTTAATTCAAATTTAAATATAATAATTAAACATAAAATAAAATGAAATAATACAAAGAGATATCAAGCCTTAAAATACTAACGTTCATCCATGTGTTTAATAATTATATTTAAATTATCTAAATTATTTGTTTTACTATAGTAAACATGAGTTTATGTGCCTATAGAGTTAACAGCTTTATATTATAAATTTACTAGCTTAGACATAGAAACCTATACCAATAGCTTTAGCTTTTTATAGATTCAGACATTGCTCATATATATATGAGAAAAAATCTGACAAATGCAAATATTCAATTATTCAAGTAAAAAATATCTATATAAAATTTAATTATTATCAAATATAATATATCATGTCTTTTTAAGCAAATGCTCGAATGCTTTTGCAAAGGCTTCTATATTCAAACTTCCATATTTATATTGAATGAAGTTGTCTTTCAGCCTCCTCTGCTACTTGCTTATTCTGGTAGCAATGCACCTCTGAATCAAAGCTGAGTGAACTTATCTACTTTTGATCGTGAGTAAGAATAGAATGACTTTGTGGAAGCCATTGCGTACGATGATACCCATTGAGTAGATTTAAACTCTTTCTTCGCACCAAGCATCTAAGTATTACTCCCTGCTCAAGCACTACTTTCAATATACTGAGAATGATATTTAACACCTCAATGAGTATCCAATGCTGTACCGAGTTGTGTGTGAATATTGCAAAGCTTTAGCCAAACTCTTTGTAGATTAATAATATACCATCCCGCCAGATGTTGAATTGATCTCCTCGAGACCTTGTGTACCTATTTTGCCTGAGATAGGTGCTTAACTTGAAATCATTGAACATTCTCATCATGTTCTCAGCATCTTCTGACATTCCTATTTACTGAATTGTAAATTATGCTTTCACTCTTCTTCTTGTTTCTGAGGCTCCCCCAAGAAGATAACTCAAGTCATTGCAAATGTGCTCTCAGATAATATAATTTAAATTTTAACTAAAATCGGAGATTGATTTAAATTATAATCGGAGACTTGCAATTTGGGGGGCCCATTTTTGGAAATGGGGCCAAGCGCCTCGATCTGCAGTTTGTTGAAGTCAAAAAAAAATATGATTTCTTTTTATTCATCTTCATACCCCTCTCTGCATCGAGATAACTCACGCATTTCTTAATATTTTTTTACCCCTTTTAAAATTTGTGCCCGTTTAAAAAACCCCCTTACAGAGCGTTTTCCCACAAAAGGGTTCAAGGATAAAAAATTTATTAAAATTTTGGGATGTTTTAATAAAAATTTTTGAAATTATTATTTTAAATTTGATCCAAAACTGGCCCCTCATTAAATCCATTTTAATTAAATATATAAAAAATATATTTTTTTTCCCCATTTAAATTTCTCTAATTTTAAGAAATAAAATTTAAAAATTTGGGGGAACCGTAAACAAGTTTTTAGGCAATTAAATTTTTGAGGTTGGGGGAATTAAAAATGTTTTACATTTTTTTTCACTTCTGCAAATGGTTTTTAAATTTTTTCTCTCGACAGGCAAACTCATTTTTAAAGGGAAAAAACTTTCTCGCATTAAAGATCAAAAAAATAGCCCCAGCAAATTTTTCCCATCTTTTGTTTCTTAAATCTATTTTTTTTCCCCAAAATTGATCATTTTTTGAGGTTTTTTGGAAATTAAAATGTATACATTTGTTTTTTCCTTTCCCAAAGTGGACTACTTTTTCTCGACGGGCCCAAATCTTTTAAAAAGGAAAACTTCTCCTTAAGATCTGAAAAAAAGCCCAGCGTTCTTCGATCTTTGATCAAAAAATCTATTTTTTCCCAAAATTTAAATCATTTTGAGGCTTGAGAAATTAAAAAGTATACACTTTTTTTTTTCTTTTTGCAAAGGGGCTCACTTTTTTTTTCGAAAAGGAAAAACTCGGGTTTTCAAAAAAAACTTTCCCCATTAAGATTTTAAAAAAACCCCAGCGATTTTCGATTTTACCCCTTAAACCCTTTCCCTTTTCCCAAAAAAGGTTTATTTTTTTGGGGTTTTAAAATTTTTAAAATTTTATACATTGTTTTTCATTTTCTGCAAAGTGGACTAAACTTTTCTTCACAAAAATTTGTTTTAAAGGCTTCTTTTTAAGATTTTAAAAAAATTTAGGAAAATTTTTTTTGATTTTTTGGGAATTTAAAAAATTTAAATTCTTTCCCAAAAAAAGTGATTTTTTTTTGGTTTTTGAAAATTTAAAAATATAACACTTTTTTCATTCTCCCAAAGTGGACTCACTTTTCTTCGGAAGGCAAACTCAGTTTTAAAAGGGGAAAACTTCTGCTTTAAAAGATCTAAAAAAATTTACCCCAGCAAATCTTCGATCTTTGTTTTAAAAATCTATTTTTCCCCAAAAAAGTGATTTTTTGGGTTGGGAAAAATTAAAATTAATACACTTGTTTTTTTTTTGCAAAAGTGGACCACTTTTTCCGACAGGCAAATCTTTTTTCAAAAAAAACCCCTTCTCGCTTTAAGATTTTAAAAAATACCCCAGCATCTTCAAATCTTTATCTTAAATCTACCCCTTAAAAAAAGGGGGAAAATTCTTTTTTGAGGCTTTAAAAATTTTTAAAATGAAAATAAAATTTTTTCACTTCTCCCAAAAGTGGACTACTTTTTTCTCGAAAAGGCAAACTAAATTTTTCAAAAAAAAAACCTTCCCGTTTTAAAGATTTTAAAAAATGGGCCCCAGCCGATTTTTCGATCTAATTTTAAAATCAAAATTCCCCAAAAAGGGTGATCTTTTTTGGGGTTTGAAATTTTAAAAATGTATCCCAACTTTTTTTTTCACTTTTTGAAAAGGGGCCTCATTTTTCTCTCTGACAGGCAAAAACCTTTTTTTTTAAGGGCAAAACTCAGTTTTCAAAAAATTTTTTCTCGCTTTAAAAAATCTTAAAAAATACCCCGATCTTCAAATTTTTAAATTTATTCCCCCCCAAAAAGGGGAAATATTTTGGGGGCTTGAGAATTAAAATTTTAAAACATTTTTTTTTCCACTTCTGAAAAAGTGGACTCATTTTTTATCTCGCCCAGGCAAACTTCATTTTTAAAGGGAAAAACTTCTCAAAATTAAGTTTTTAAAATAAATAGCCCACGTTTTCTTCGATCCTTTGATTTTTAAACTATTTCTTTCCCAAAAAAGGTGACTTTTTTTAGGCTTGAAAATTTTAAAATTTATACATTGTTTTTCATTTCTGAAAAAGGGGACCCTTTTCTCTCAAATGGCAAAAAGTTTTCGAAGGCAAACTCATTTTTCAAGGAAAACTTCTCGCTTTTAAGATTTTAAAAAATGGGCCCACTTCGATCTT
>JAJKFJ010022745.1:0-42977 GCA_027382625.1 Tetmemena sp. SeJ-2015 | reverse complement strand
ATCCATACCTTAGAGTCAAAATGAAACTGAGATAGGATGGATCATGTAGTTATTTTTGAGTAATTTCGCGTTTGACTCGCATGATTATAAGTATTAATAAAGAAATTAATTATACACAGCTTATTTTCATTTTCTTATCATATTATGGGGTTTTTTAATCTGCTTTCTGGTTTTCTCATTTTACAAATTAAAAATATAGAGAATTAATTTGGAATAATTAAGTTTTGTAAATGCATTATTAATATTCTTAATGGTCGTTTTAGTTTTCAAGATTTTTCGACTGATGACTACTTTATAAAATAAATATAAGTTTTTATGAAAATAAATTTGTTCAAAAACTGTGGATTTATAATAGCATGCTGTATTTGATGTTTTCTAATAGAGGATGTAATCATATAATATGTCAGCTAAATTGATATATTTTTTAATATAATTATAGTTTTTTCCTACTAAATTAAAAAAGAATGGAATCAGGCAAAAGTAAATTATTTATCATCCCTTTCAATTATTTTAATAAACTTAATAAAAACAATAATAATATTTTAGTTAACTCGATAATAATTAAATTAATTTAGAATACGAATCTCATTTTATTTTAGTGCTCTATTTATATAGCCTCCTTATAAGATTAATTTAGGAATTTCATTATTTTTGTCGATCTCTCTGTTTATAAAATTATAGATTGCCCCATAAATATATACATATATATATTCTTATCTACTTCTTTTATAAGCTCTATATCTTAATTATAAGATTTTATAAACTGAAATAAAAGACTTAGTCCTCTCATTACTGATCTTTAATAGAATTTAATAAATTATTTTTATAATTACAATTTATTTAGTTATGTAAAGAACCATTCTCTTTTTTACCCTTTATTTAGACTCCGATATGAATGATAGGATTAAAAATTAATGAAATAATTAATTTAATATATGCATATATTTTATAATTTAAATTTAATTAATATAAGAAAAATTGAGTTTGCAAGCTACATTTTCTTATCTAGCATTTAGAAACTTCACAAATGAATTAATGAATGTTTTAATTAAAGGAGAGCAGTACTGATGCAGTTTACTCTTTCTTTCTAAACTCCTAAAACTTGCTTAGATGTGTTTGACCATACTATAAATCAAAATCCTTTATAAAGAATAGTTATATTTTTTCATTAAAAAAATAGCATCTCATTCATTTAATGATTTTTATGATTTTAATGATTTTAATAAAAAATGTGTTATTTATTTCCTCAACTTTTTATTTTAGATATGTTAATTAAAAAATAAAGCATTAAAACACTATCCTATAACTTTTATCCTTTTTAAAGATCTCTTTAAAGCTTCCTCAAATAAAATTATAAACTTTGCTGAAAATTTTAATCCTTTTGACTTTGTTTCTAAGAAAAAAGATAAGTTTAATTTAATAACTCTAAGCAAAAAGAAATTTTCAAATGCTAAACTTTTTTAAGCGTTAATTGTTCCTTTTATCATTAATGTCTTGGACTGAAATTGATAAGTCTTATGAAGCATTTAATTTATAGATTTATAATTCTAGAGTTGCATTATAATTTATTGTATTATAAAAGAATATTGATATAAAATTTTACCCAAAAATAAAGGTTTAGGTACTACCTCAACATTCTCTCCAAGTCCTAGTGTTATTCTCAATGGCTTCACAATTGGAACCTAATATTTTTAAAATAATTTAACAAAGAGCATAAATTTGATTAAATCTTATTTATATCAAATGATATTTAAGTATGTTTTTAATATGGAGAGTTTTAGTATTAAGCAATGCCTTTAGTCTATAATATTTTATTATAATCTACTTTGAGCAATTCACCAATCAACAAAAAATATAAAAGAAGTAGGCATAATATAATTCTGATCAATTTATACTTAAAATTCTTGATTAAAAAGCTCAAAATTAATTACTATAACATATTATAAATGTAATGAAATAATGAATCCTGATAAAAACAGGCTATACGACGCATCATACTTGAATTGCAATTATCAAGGCCCCATCTTTATTTATTTTAGTGTGGACCCAGTGGACCAGATTATAACTCTGCCTTCAACAGCAACTTATTTATCTTATTCGATCGACTGGCCCTCTGATTGTTTTGAATCGCAGCTGACCTTCACTTGGTCAGTGGACACTTACGCTACTAAGCCCTCCTTCCTCTCTTTTACAAACACTTCTTCATCCTCAACACTAGTAATGTTTAAAAATAATGTCACCTAGTTCTTCAGATATTGGAAGTTATGTGGTTAGAGTAACTTTTGCCCTCTAAGATTTAATCAAATACTAATATTTATATAAAATGCTTAATAGATAAGCCGTCAATCTAAACATCGAAGACTTTCGTGGTTGAGGTGTATCCTTAAACTTCTTATGGCTAAATTTCAGTTACTTGTCCTTCATTAATCTACCTCACGGCTTTTTACTTTAGCGACACGAAGTATGCTGACTGGCATGGAATGGATATGGATGCAGACGGCAATAATTTCGTTTTCTGTGGAAGATCTTCAGATTCTGATTTCACAAAAACTAGTGGTAAATGTAAAATTTAAAACTCATTCAACTATTTTAATCAAATTAAAATTAAATTCATAATTTAGCTAACCTAATACTGCAGTTTTTTAAAATTCATTCAAATATTTTAGAACATGCCTAAAAATTGAAATTATAGTAATTTAAAAATGAAATTAACCACTGGATATGATGATTTAATTTCAAGTCAATAAGATTTATCAAATAAATTTCCATTTTTCTATTATAAATAAATAATTTAGTTAAGTAAATATGCAGGATTCCTGAAGTCTACTACATTAGGTCTGAATATGAACTTTTTTCTCACTGTTCAAACTTAAAATGATGTGGGAAGATGTTACTCTTACTATGGCTACAATGGTTTCATAAATTAAAATTCCCAATATTTATTTTTAATCTTCATTTAATCTGCTTTTCAAACATATACTTATTCTGATTCTGATACCATAATATTTAAACTAAAAATATTTAAGCTTCAATTAAATTTAAATTATGGGGATATGTGAAAGTTTTAAGAGATAACTTTTTTTATAATTTAATTAAAACTATAACACTATTATAAGAAATTCATTACTCAATTTTATTTTATTACTTTATTAATTTAATTACTTCGTATAGTAAATTAATTCATAATAATGCTTCGCCATACTTCGACAGGAAAGTATAGTTATGGAAGAATCAAATCCCTAATTTAGTTTGAATGTGTAAATAGATATAGAAAAATTAATTCAATATAAATGATCTATTTTAAACTTTTATTATTTTATTCTAAAAGTATTAAAAATTAATCTCTCTCAGAATAAATAAAATTGATTTTCAATTTCGTTTACCTTATTTATAATTTGATTAATTGAATTCTTAATCTTCTATAATTTTGTTATTCGCAATTTGAAAGACTCTGTAAATTTTATTTAAAATGAAATTTTAAAAGAAATAAGGAAAAATCTAATTAATTATAAGAGGAGATCAATTATACTTACTTTGAAATTATTTTGTTGTAAAAACACAAAGCCTTACTTTTTGTTTCATTCTTTTTATATTTAAAATTCTTTTTTCCTTAAAATAACTTGAGTATCTTATTCTATTTTTAGTTGTGCAAGATTGTGAGCATAAAAATTATTATTTCTTTTTCTAAGTTTGAATTCTCAATTAATGCATAAAAATTTATTGAGTATGGTATATAATTTAAGCTAAATTGTGAGTAATAAATTAAATCTATGAATCCCCAATCACTATTATAAATTAAGGAAAGTAAAAAAATCAGACAACCTGTAATTTATTAATGAAATAAAGTGTGTAAAAATATATCTAGAAGATAAATCGTTTTTAATTTATTGACCATAAACTCCATAATCATGGTGAAATATATTTTAGTAGTAAAAAAGTTAAAGATTTGAATGCTTTCTTCCAGAGGTACAACTTATATGTATGATTATTAAAATTCAAACATTTATTAATCTTAAAAATTATCCCTGTTTTATAAATTTTGAATTTTTTTTGATTACAAGATAGATAAAACTACAGGAGACCAATACTTTACAGGATCTGTTTATATTTTAATTTAAAAAAAAATATCTAAGAAAACATCTTTTCTTAATATTTACTTTAAATATGATTATCTTATAGTTTTGCGAGATATTTTTAGGGTTAGGAGTGGAAATAAGTATTAATTTCATATTTTATTTTCAAAAAGCATAATTTTGAGCTAAACTTCTATTAAAATGCCAATAAATTTAGAGATTAGAAAAAAGTTTAAAGCACAAAATTATTTCAGCTTTTACTTATTTTTTTATTTTAATAAATTTTGAGGTGAATGAACAGCTCTCTAACATTTATTAAAAAGGTATAAGTCACTTTTAAAAAAGGTAGAATACTTCAATTTGAGTTTATATTGAATTTATTTATCATTTTATAATACTGGTTATCAATAATTATCGTTTTCAATTTCCTGATAAAATTTAATCCTGACTAAAAAAAATATTTATTTCCTTTTTTTATATTTTAATTTTAAGTCTCAAAATTTTTAATTTATAGAAATGCATTTTCGAAGGATTAGGATTTGGCTGACTAAACTTAAACAATTTAAAACATTTTTTTTTAATTTTTCTTTTTGTTTCATTTCTTTTTTTATATTAAATATAATTTTTGTCTTTTAATTTTGTTTCTTATCGAATGATTACTTTTAAAGTTAATTTGTAAATATTTCGTTTGAAGTATAAATGTATTTACATATTGAAATTGGACAAGGACTACAAATTTGTTTTAATGAGAAACTTTGGAGATTAAAGCTCATCAAATAATCCTATGGTGGGAAGGGCAATTGAATTCTCTTCTTCCTTAATCTATTCCCTCTATTATATTGTTGTAGTAGCATTGAAATCGCAAATAAAATACCAAACAATTAATTGGCAGCTGTAGAGCCTCTTCTAAAAAATATATTTAAGGTTTCTCTTTGTTTTTAATTTTGAAAAAGAAGATATTTTTTAAAATTGCTTAACTTGAGTTTCCGAGTATAACTTTAACTGTCATTCAGGTACCGAAAACTCGTTCAAAAAGTGAAACCCTAATTGAAACTTTATAGAACCCATTTTAGCTGAATCTAGTTCATCACACAACTATCTCACAGTGCTATTACACCCTTTGAGGAGAGAAGATATCATGTAAAATATTTGTCATCAAGATGAAGGGGATTATTTTTTACTTAAAGGAATAAAGATATACCTTCTACAATGAACAAATAAGTTTATGAGTTTTTTTTTCTCATTTTGTATTCTTGTATAATTGATGTCTTGAGGTCTTTAACTTTTCACATAGTATTTATTATAATATTTCTTGATTTTCCTCACGTAATAAATAATAAGATTATCTTTTATTGAATATTATTTAAGCATAAAAACTATATCTTAATGATATATTTGGGATAAACTTAACTTTAAATTCACGTTTTATACTTCAGTTTCCTTCAAATGAATATTAATATTTATAATATCTTAAATAAATTTATAATTGTCAAAGTTAATGACAAGGATAAAAAATTAATTGAAGTAAGAAAAAATATTTACAATCAAAATTTTAATGTGAAAATCAGATAAGAAAAAGAAAAATGATATAATTTTTTTTAAAAAAATAAATAAGATTGTTTATAATAAGGCTAATATAAACATCATTATAAAGTGTCTAATTATTTTTCAAGTTAATAATTTACACCTGGCTAATAAATTATATCTCTATGCAGTTAAATATAACGGAAATTTTTGGCATGTTGGCACTCTAGGAATATCTTAAACTGATGGATCAATCACATGGAGCAAGATGCTGTTTTATGATTCAAAAATATTTCATTTAAAATTAATTACCAAAAAAATAAATTTGAGATATTTATAATCAGACCAATATTTCTTATAACAAATTTGTAAATATAGTAGCCTACCTAACGAATTATTTGAAGGTCATACTAAAACTCTTATTCATTGATAAGTTAATATGCTTAAAAATCTATCTAATAATTCAATGTCTTAAATGGTTTTATTAATTTATATTTTAAAAATTGTGAACCTTTAAAAAATCCTCTCAAGATAGCGACCCAAGCATGGTCAGCTTC
Organism: Tetmemena sp. SeJ-2015; assembly: GCA_027382625.1. Taxonomy (NCBI): domain Eukaryota; phylum Ciliophora; class Spirotrichea; order Sporadotrichida; family Oxytrichidae; genus Tetmemena; species Tetmemena sp. SeJ-2015. Next base: position 36,823 of record JAJKFJ010022745.1, on the reverse strand, counting down.
TGAGTTTATTTTGAAGATTTCCCAAAAATAACTTTGTTTCATGTAATTAAATGCTTTAAAACCCTTAACTAGTTTAATATTTCAACAACTAATTATGGTCAAGTCATTTAATGGTGAGTGGTGTATGTAAAACCCTGATGCCTTTCGGGAGTATGACTTCTCTCAGTTGGATCTCACTAATCTTATATTAATTTTCATTCTTCAAATTCATAATTATAGTTATAATCTTAAAAGTAATGCATCTATTGAGATATAAGGTTATTATGATTGGCTGATATTTGGCCTGTTTTAAAAATAAATTCAAGACTAGTTTGCAGTGAATGTTCTAAATCATTCTACTTTAAGATTTCACCTAGCAAATTTTAAGGTTCCAAGTCTTCATATTTGCTGATCTCAGGCTATTTTTCCTGATTTAAAACACAGAATGAAAAAGTTTTTGAGTCCACTACTATAGATTCAAGTCCTCATTTTCTGTCTTTTTGATTTAATCGACTTGCCATCTTAAAGCAATAAGTATTAGCACAAGATTCATACGTGTTTAAATTAATGCACTTCTGGGATATAATAAATAATAAATTTTAAAATATCTTAATTAAAATTAAGAATGATTACAATCCAAGTTTAGCATATTTCGCTCAAACTGACGGCAATATATATAAATTTTATAAAATAATTTGCTTATAGAATACTCTGAAATATATTTAAGTTATGGAGTTGAATAATCTTAAAAATAAATAATTTATATATAATTCGAGAATTACAAGTCAAAAAAATTTATATCTTAAATTTGATAAGAGAAGAGGCATAAGTTGATAGACGTCTCGACATCTTGCTCCTGAAGAGCTATGATTTTTTTAAGAAAAAAAATCATAATAATTTATTTGAGAATCCAATTGGCATTGTAGTTCTATTTTTATTTAAAATGACAATCTTTTAATTATATGAAACACTCAATAGAATATGAGAATTTCTAGGATATTTAAACTCATAGATAGATTTATTTAAGTTAAAATTTGGAGAAGTTGATGTATCACAATTTTTAATAGTTAGAAAATTTTTATTTAATAAAGAATTTTTTCTAGTTTTTAATAAATGCCAGAAATTAAATTTCTCAATTTCTTTCTCTCCATTTTAAAAAATAATAGCTCTTACGCTCTCATCAATCTTCTTTCGGCATTATATGAAAAATCACATCTAATTTTAAATAAAATATGAAAGAGCCCATACATTATTCACGGTTCGTGGAAATTTCAGGCTAAAACATAAAATTTTAGCATTGATTTTACAACCGTGAAGTGAAAATAAATAAAATGGATATTTCTATAATTTATTTTTAAATTAAATTTAAACTAATTTCTTATATTTATACAATCTTAAATATTGATTGAGCTATATGTATTATGATATTATTAAATAAATAACCTTCCAGTAGGAATAAACCCATAACATGAAAAATATAAAAACTTAATTAATAATTTAAAAAAGAATTAATTTTTTTTAATTTATTCTAGATCTGAATAAAAGAAACTTTTATATTCAAGATACAATTTGAAAATAAAAGTAAAATTACATAATTAACAATTTAATTTACTTCTAATATCAAATTTTGTAAAACTAATTCAATAATGCAAAATAAAATCGAATAATTTCAAAATATATTCCCATCCTAACTATTATTTTATTACCCTAGTATTTTACTAATTAATATTTTGAAAATAAATCTTTGTGTAATAAAGATTTTAATAAAATTCTCATTTAATTCATTTGTATTTTTCACTCATAATTGAAATTAAATTTCAGAATTGAATGATAATCTATAACAACTATCTATATTAAAGCTACCAGTAAATGTTATTCTTTAATTATTGATGGCTTTTATAATTAATTGGTAAAATAAAATAAAGTTTACTACTCAGGCACAGGAGATAATGGAAATGAATTTTACGTTAATAAATTGAATCCTGCATCTGGAGCAGTTGTATAGAGGTATGAATTTGCAGTATTTACAAATATAAATGTTTTATTAAAAAGAGAGAGATAATAAATTCTAATTTTTCACAAATAAATATATTAATTAAGAATTAAGATCTCAAACTGCCACTCATCTGACGAACTCCATTAGATAACTGAGCCTACTTCCTCCTAAATTTTGTTTCCAGCTACATTATTCTTAATTCTGAATTATATCAAATTATAAGCACTAGCATAATCAAATTGTATTTCCTTAAGAATTTAATTGAATGATCTATTAGTAGCTTAGAATACAACTAGGATGTTTAAAAAACAATTAAATTTCCCTTTTCCTTTTCAAATTTCGATTTAAAATTTAAATTCATATAATCCTTTTCTAAATTTTAAACTTTGAGTATCATGGGCTATATATTGTTAGTAATTGCTAGGGTCTACAAGCTAGCCAGATACTTTGATTTTAGCGATGACAAAGGCCTATTAAACTTATTTCGCTTTCTTTACAACTACTTCTAATACTTTGTCTATTAAAACTACAGCAGTATTTACTAAAATTTATATTCCAATGTTTTAAAAAGTAGAGAATAATTTTTATAAATAATTTAATTCTCCATCATAATATATTAAATACATTATGCAATTAAAGATATCATCTTAACATAAAATATTATTATTATTAAAAAAGTAATCCCATATATAACTAAATTTACAAAACTTAGTAGTTTATGATATATAAAGCATTATTCAGAAAATTTACGAAGCGAAGATATTTCTCTTGAAATAGACTAAGTACTCAGATAAAAATCCATTTTATATGGCAGATTTGAATAATTAGCTAAACAATTTTATCTGCAAATTTTGCTCTCGGAAGATTTATTTTATACAAGTTCAAATAAAGATGATAAAGAAAATAAAATTAATTTACTAAATGGATCTAGCAGCTGAAAACTTAGGAGATTATTGAGAAGAAAATTAATTATATATTATATAATAAATCGACAAGCTTCAGACCAATTTTGTTTAGCTCTTTAAACTTTCCGATAATTGTAAATTATCACTTTTGCTATTTCAAAGAAATCGATTTTAATAAAATTCTAAACTATATTGTGTTATAAAATAAAATCATTTCTTTCTCAGAAATATTTTTTTGTCTTGTTGATATCCTACATATCATCTATTTGAATAAAGACAATTAAATTGATTAAGGCAAAATAAAAATATACCCAAAATGTATTATAATTGAAGAAATAATCTATCTATTTTAAATAGCAAATAAACCTTAATTAGTGATAAATTGCTTTGATAAATTAGTAAATTAAATAAAATTTGATCTTGTCAAAATTTTGGGGAAAAAATATCACCTAAGATGTTAAAATAAAATCATATATTTATATGATCATTTAATAATAAATCATCTTTATTTTGTATTAAAATTTGAGAAATAAATTGTATTGGAGTAAAATTACCAAACACATCCAATGTGGCGAGTGACCATAGTGGAGAGAAACGGTTTTACCTATGGATTTACAAAATTTGGTTCTAATTACTTTGGAGGAATGAATAATCATGGATTTATCTACAGGTTCAGCGATTATTCAAGTCCCTCATGGGAGACAAATCCATGCTAACTTACAATTACGGAAAACATACTTTCTTCAATGAGCCCACCAAATGGAAGAAATATTCTCATTTTTAAGGGAAACTCATAAATATTTAAATTGAAAATCAAGATTAAAGGCTAAAATATAAACCTTTAAAATCTCTTTAAGGTTTCTTTAAATCTTTGGATGAATTTCTTGAATAAAAAAGGGTGATTTTATTATAATATCTTGTTAATGTTTTTATTTTGTAGAAGATCAGTTATTATTCTCTGAACGTCTAGATATATTTAAGATTAAAATTATTTTCAAAAATCTAGATTTAATTAAATTAGTGGTCATATGCTTCTTAATGCACAAATTTTTTTTATAGATCTTCTAAGTCTCAACACAAGAAAAGTATTAGAAATCTTAAGTGTCATTTTAAATATAGAGATAACATTTTTTAATTACTTCTCTGCTCTTATCCTTATAAATATCTTTGTATAAGCAACTCTCAGGGATTATTTATGAACTATATATCTTTTTGATTAGTTTTTAATTTAAATATATAAAATTATCCTTCAGGCTTTAAATTTTGCTATAATGACGTTGTAAATGCTTACTGGAAAGATGCAAACATTTTAATTATGTATTTTAAAACAATTTTATAATTAAAACTCAGCTTTTTAGATTAAGGGAGGTACAGTCTCCTCCAAGACCTTTTACAGGTTTTTTACAAATCTACAAAATGTTGCACTTTATCCCATGAATAACACAAACATTGACACAAAGGTTGCTATTTCGGGCTGCACCTATTGCGAAAAAACATTTTTAAAATTCTATTTAATTTTTAAATTTGAACTATCTTAATAATTAAATCCAATTTTAAACTCTTCTTTATATAGAAAGGTTAATATAAATAAGATTAATTTAAAAATGCAATTAGTGAAATAAAGATGTAAAGAAGCTACTATAAAACTATGAAAATACGAAATAATGAGAAGTTAGGTATGTATTTTTGCATAAATAGACTCTTAAGGATTGTCTTAAATCCTTAAGAAAAATCAAATTACTCTAAAAAATTGAGTGAAAATAGATTTATTTAGTCTATTTTTATTTATTGAGAGGAAGTTTAGTTTGAGATACATGAAGTCAATTTCAATTTAATTTTTTAAAAAAAGTTTTGTAAACCTTGTCTTAATTATCTATGAATTTTTTGCCATTTTCCCCCAATATGATTGAAGGTTTTTAAGTAAATTGTCCGCAGCTGAATAAATTGAAAAGTGATAGAATAATTATTTCTACTTAATCTTCACTATTTACTGATAAAATAAATTTATATTGAGAGGCCTCTAGAGATATTTAATATAAAATGCTCTTAATTATTAATTTCATTTATGAACTTCAAACTTCAAATTTTATTCCAAATTTATTAATGTTAATTTTATTAATTTAAGAGTAAGAAAGTAATAAAATATATAATATATTATTTTAGGGGAGGGTGGGGGAAGTAAAATTTCCTCCCTCTATCCTTAATAAATTATTTTTATAAAAAAGCCATTTAGTCTAAAATAAGCAAAACAGCCAAAAAATTTAAGAAATTTTAGATACAAATTCTTACAAGGGAAAAAGATAGGTTTTAAAATTCTTTTTTCTAGTCTAAATTAATTTTTTCCTCTTGGAAATCGAGTATATGTTATTTTAAGGAAAGGGTATCAAAATTTTTTGATAGGTTTTTTTGTTGAAAATTTTTTTTATTATTGAAAAATCCTTCAATAATTAATATCTTGTTAATTGAGACAAGGTTTAAGCTATTATATTTGATATATCAGTACTTTATTTTAACTTTAATCTATTTTTAAGTAAATATGAATATTTTTTTCTTCTAAACTTATTCATTAAACTTTATCTCCTTATTTTTTTTTTTTAAAAAAAATTCCTGCTTGTATATGACTAAAATAGTTCTAATTTACGGATAATATAGCATGAGAAAGACATAATGATGATATAGACATAGAAAATTATAATTCAATTTATTTCTCTTTTAAAATTAACCAAGAAATACTTGTGAATAAACAAATATATACCTAATTAATTTCGGACAAGGTTTAAATTTAAATATGAGAAAATGATAATCTATAAGATAAATTATACAAATTAAAAGTAAGATTATTATAATGACTTGGGGAAGGTTCACTTCCGTTTCCCTCCCCCTTATTTTTTTAAAAAAAAAGATTTACTTAAAACATATTTTAATCTATAATTTTAATACCTTTCACTTCCAATAGCTCAGACTATGATCAATTTTTTTTAAATAGATCAATTAAATATTTTTGACTACTCCTGCCAGATTAGGTTAACCAATTATACATAATTAATAGTTCAAATGTGAATTATAATATTGTTCATTCTGCTTTGCTTTTTAAAATTCTAGTTTCAGTTATTTAATATGCAGCTAGAGGCCATTTCTCGCATACGTAGTCAGTCACAACTGTACACCAAGTTCTATTCTTGGTTAAATTTATTTGAATACCAGAAAATAGTTAAAAATTTTAAACCGTTTAATAATTCTAAGATTAATAAAAATTTAAATCTTGACTATTAGACTATAGGAAAACACACACACAATAGCTATACTGATATACTAAACCACTAAGTTTCTTTCAAAAGCCTATTTTGGCGTTCCGTAAATTCCCTAATAGTCTCCCCGGTAGTTAGTCGTAGTCTAGGTGGCTTGGATAAGGTATACCTCTTGGCCAGTGCGGAGGTGAGTAGAACAGCAGTCTCACCCTTGATTGGAAGGAGAAGACACCTGTAAGGTTGGAACCCCTTCCCTTTTGGGGGCCCCTTTAGCCCCCCCCCAAAAGAGGGATCCCCTTAAATCCAAGCCCCCCTAACTAAGGGAACCTCTGGATTTATTTAAGTGAAGTGACAGTATTGGGGTGTGTGATTTAATAAAAAAATAACATAAATAATTGCTGAGGTATTCTTATATTTCTAATATTTGTAAATTTAAATTTTTAAATTAAATAAGAAATTTAAAAAAAAAATTTTAAAAACTTAAATTTTAAATTAAAAATATTTTGTTTTTTCCCTTTTTTAAAAAATTAAGGAAAAAAAGATTTTTAATTTTAAAAAAAATTTAATTCTTATTTTTTTAAATTAATAAAAATATTTTAAAAAATTTAAAAATTTAAAAGGTTTAAAATTAATTTTTAATTTTTTAATTTTTAAATTTTTTTTTGGGGGTTTTAAAAATTTGACAAAAAATTAAATTAAAAAGGGTGAAAAATTTTTTTTTTTGAATAATAGCACTGCTGGTGGATTCAGTGTTATGTCTACCAGCTAATCAATCAAATCGCAAAAAGTATTATTAATTTACGAATATAAATATAATCAAAATTTTACAAATTTTTCAGTTTCCTACCCTAACTTTGATTTCTATTATATAAAAAAAGGGCTTAAATTTTTACTTTTTTTAAGAATTTAAAAAAATATTTTTTAAATTTTTATTTAAATTGTTTTAAGACTTATAAATTCCCTATAAAATAACAATCTCATTTTAAAATCCCCAAAAATTAAAAATTTTCTAAAAAAAAAAATTTTGCCTTTTAAAAGGATTTTAAAAATTTTTAAAATGGTAAAATTTTTTTTTTTAAAAATTCTTTTTTAAATTAAAAAATAGAATTATTTTCGAAATTTCACAATTTATAAAGAAATTTATTTTTTAAAAAAAAAATTTTAAATTTTTAAAGTTTTTTAATGACTCTCACACCCTTTTAGCAGTGCAGTGGTCTCAAAATTAACTATTCTTTGAAGTTTTAAAATGGCTCTTCAATAACAGTTGGTTCACTTTTTACCTTTGATTCGACCTCTGGTCCCACCTTAAATAAACTGAAAGAATAATTTATTTTGCCTTTTGTTTTTAATTTTTAAGTTTTTAAAAGCATTTTCCCGAGTGGTAGGGCGTAAGTTTTGGACCAAAACCCTTTTACAGGCCCTTTTTGGGAAATTTAATTTACACTAAACCCCTTTTCTTTTTTTCCAAATTTTAATTTTTTAAAATTAAAGTTTTTTGGGTTGGAAATTTAAACCAACCCTTCCCCCAAAGTGGGGAATTTTTTCTTTAAATTTCCTTTTTGTTTTAGTTAAAAAAAATAGGGAGAATTATTTTAATAAAATTTTTTTTTGAAAAAATTGGTAAAATTTTTGTTTTTAAAATTTTAACGAAAAAGGGGGCCTTTATTTTTTTGGGGCCTTTTTTTTATAAAAAAACCTTTTAAAATTTTTTTGCAATAAATTTTTAAAATTTATTTCATCTCAATAGTTTTACATATAGGTGTCCGTGTGGGATAGTTTCAATGTTGCAACTCCAAATTTATACAACATAAGTCTTAATATCATTCCCAACTCCCCTCCCACTTTAAGTTCATCCGTGAACCTTACACTTCCAACGATCTATATTACTCAGTCATTCTCAAAAACCATTTGGTATTCGAATTTCACAGATCTTGAAAGTGATTAAGTTATCGTTACTTAGAAACAATAATTACCTATATTAAATTTTAATTACTTTCACGTGCTCAACTACTGCTCCTGATTGTAGCAGTTGGATAACAATTTAAGTGAATAATACTCCAAACTCTGGGAATATAACATTTTTTGGAGAAACTCCTAGGAATAACAACTATAACGGCACGTACACTTTTATTTGCATTGCGAGAGATCAGTGGAATGATTCTTAGAATTAATTAATTTCAATTGCATTTTAAATACCTATAACTTCACGATGAGTGTGCTTCCAAAGGATTAAATTGTACTGCTGGGCTCGCAGTCAAATATTTCAATTAGATTACCAAGCAGTGTCTCAATATCTTTATAAAATGCAAGTACAGATACACTAGGCTAGCCTAACTTTAAATTTTTAAGCTTCAAATATTCTATAAAAAAACTTTTATTACCTATACGTCAATAATACTCTATACTAATAAGCTAATCTAGGGACATGGTTATTTTGGAATAGTACAAGCTAGACAATTAGAGCTGCCCCATATAAACCCTATTATTTATATTAAATTTCCTTGAATTAATTATAAGATTTGATAATTCTCAAGGAGGAAATCATTCGATATCAATTATGTACACTGACCAGATCTCAGTTCCAAAATATATCAATTTCACTCTGGAAATAGTTTAGAATTGGCCCTTGATCCCATTCTTTATTTTTTATTGGTGACTCTGCCCACTATTTATGGAATCAGTTTAAATTGGTTCTATTACAACTATAATAAGGATGAAATATTCAAAAATCCTGAAGGTTAACCCTTCACTATGTATTTTAGGTAAGAAGGGAGGGAATTCTTTACCCTTTTTTGTTTCAAAGAATTTCTCAAATGGTACTCTTGGAGGCTTTGCCTAAGATAAATAAAAGATACTAATGTTGGAAGCTACTCACTTGAGTGCGTTGGCGTTGATGACGCTTACTGGGAAACTAAGATTCCATTAGAAAAATTAAAATAAAAATTTTCTTTGGTTATTAAGCGTAAGAACCTTGTTAAATTATAATTTTCTCTTTAGCATGCTTATTATAAATGAAATTAAGCTATTTCAAATGTCAAAGTTGTTGGGACGAATTTTACAATACCTGCAAGATATGTAAGACTGGATACTTTCTTGTGAGTACTGAGTGCGTGGATACTTGCCCTAGTGGATATTTTGCAGACTCTATGGCCAATTAGTGCTCTCAATGTCCTTCCTAATGTTTAAGTTGCACTGGCAGCATTCCTGAGACTCAATGCCCAAGTTGCAACGCTGGCTACTTTTATCTTGATAATGGCTGCTAATTAAAAAATAAGTTGAATGCTACTCCAAATGTCCGAATGGCTACTATGGCGACAAAACAGATTACACTTGCAAATCATGCCATCCATAATGTAATTCTTGCTACGGTCCTAGTTCGAAGTAAAGCATACTTATTTAAATTAATTTAGCATTTTTTTAAGTAGTGTTATAATTGTACAGAAGCTAATGATTTTAATGAAATCGGAGTTACAAAGCTTTAAAAATAATTTTAATTTAAAAGTTGGTTACCTATTTCTGGGACATCATGTATAATCCCTAAGTGTGTCGATGGATAATACTTCGCATGGAATACTGGATTAATTAGTGGGCTGTCAACCGGTAGATGCTTGTCATGTAATGCTAGATGCAAAAAATGCGCTGGCCCTCTAGCCTCATAATGTACCTAGTGCTATCAAAAACATTTTTTTGTTAATATCCAGGCGCTATTCTTAACACTCAAGTTCATAATTGCACATACTGCAATGAGTTCTTGGGTCTCTTTATAATTTTTATAAACGAAGGGGTTTGAATGTGAAGACATTTGCGGAGATGGAATCGTTATATCAAAGGAATGCGATGATGGAAATAAAATTTCAGGTGATGGCTGCAGTAACTAGTGCACAATTGAATATGGATACGCTTGTAAAGTTGCTAATGAATCCTGTGTGGAGTTTATTCCTCCCTATTTCACAATTGTTACAATTTCTAAGATCAATCAAGTTTAATATTTTTGAAGATATGAATGCAGACATTTCATCTTGATATAAACAATATAGTGATCATACAAAACTTGAGAAATTATTAAGCCCAATATAACTTTATGTATTGAGAATAAATTGTATATAAAAGTATTTGTACAATTCTCAGAGCCAATTCAAATACAAACAATTGATGATATTAGTCCAAGCAATCTTCAAGTTTAGATTTCAGGGCCCTAATCCTCATATGTATTCTCTTGGAGATTTATTTTAGAATAGTGCTTGATAATACTAACCCATTACTCCCTAACAGAAACATAGTTAAATTCTCTATAGTCTTAGATGACTTCAAACAGTCGATGGATGGCTCTGAGATAATTTCACTTTCTTTCATCGACTCTTCGGTAATTCAAGACTTGCATGGAAACAAGATGACTGATAATTATCTTTATTAAAGAAATAAAGACATTGAAAAAATTATTGAGTATATATTTTAGGTCGAACTATAAATTAATTATGTAGCTTAGATAAATGCTAACCCATTTATTTTCCTATCTGCAGCTGAAACTAATACAGCAAATGGAGGAGCCTCGTCAATGAAGTATACTTTCATGTCAGTGTTCAGTTTCAATCTTATCTTGAAGCTTGTCCTCAACTCTTCAATGAACTATTTGTGGGGATTGGTCCACGCTCTTCAAGTGTTCAGTTACTTGCTTTATTTAAATATCAACTTCCCTTCCAATGTTCAACTCTTCACTTATAAAATAAATATGTTATGAGAATAAATTTATCATTCACTCAATACTTCAAGATGGCTTCAGGCGACATGGATGAGTCTTTCTTCTTTTTATATTTTATCATGAGATAAATCAATACCTACCAAACGTGGCAAACTACATTATAGACGAAAATAACGTTGATGCACCTGGAGACAATTTGAAACTACATGAAAAATTCTAGGATGACGGTATTTCCCCTTACTTTTTAATTGCCTATGGAGATAAGCTAACTATCTGGGGATTCGCATTTATGATAGTACTCCCTACAGTACTACTTATGAATAAGTTGTGCAAGAAAGTCAAACTCTGGGAGGATATCAAGAGCTCAAACATAATTACATTAATAATTTAGTAGCTCATTCTTCTTTAATAGTCCCCTTAGAGGATTAGTAGAACAGTATAAAGTATAATTGACAATATTTTATGAGTACCTTGAAATAATCATGCAAATCATTTTGAACACGCAATTCATAAAGTTTAGTAACAGAGACTAAACCATAACCACGTTTATAGCTTTTGGATTTGGAACTATGCTATTATTACTCCCATTCATTACAATGAGTTTGATATATTCAAGCAGGAAATTGGTAGTGAGAGAACATTGGAAAGCTTAATACGGAATGCTTACTGAAGAGAGCGCCCCAGATACTATACTTCAGCTTTATTACTATCTTTAAAATTATTCAAGCAATGTTTTTATTTCATTTAGAGCCTGATGTTTTAATTTCTGGGGTTGATATTTTAAGTTAATTTTAAGTTGAATATTTTCATAGATTGAATATATTTTTTAATTATTTTAGAAGTAGCCTATAAATAAACTAAATTATCCGGTGTTCATGTTTTAAAGACTGATTATAGCGGGAACAATAAAAATAAATAGTTTATGTGTATGATTTCCCGCTTATGTAGTGTGCGATTGTGATTCTTTGTAATATTGCAATGATAACTTACCTTGTGACTGTAAAACCCTTTGAGGAGGAAAATTAGTAGACAGCCACTGTGGTTGATGAAATAGTTATCATGATCTGTGTCTGTTTCTTCGTTCTACTTTATGTAAATAATCAAATAAATTTTTATAATGGATGTAAATGATGAGTAGATGTCTCAAGATTCCAAAAAGAACCTAGGATGGGTAATTATAATGATAGTCATGTTCAGTGTTCTCAAAAATTTCGCTATTGTCATCTATTTTGGAATTAAGTCAGCTAGGAAAGGCTTCAGTAATTTATTTATTTATCTCACATATAACTATTTATAAAAAAAAAGTTAAAATCTTATACCAAATGTATAACTTTCACTTTCAATTGATATATTGAAGCGAAATAGATAAATTAATTTCTTAAATCATATGTAAGAAAGGCTTTAAGTTTATTTATTTGGATAATTATAAGTAAGATTTTTGGATAGGAAGATTTAATGAAAGATTCTCCTCACACTAGCGATGAAGATTATTTGTTTATTTAATTATTATTCCTTTAATAGTGAATTTCTTGATTAAATTAGAAGATTAGATACTTTATATTAATTTAAAGCTTAAGACTTTTTCGGTGATTTAAACTTAAAAATTATCTATTTTTTAAAAAATAGCAATATTTATTAGAATAAAAATTTCTCTAACTAAATCTTTATATTAAAGTATTCTTTTTAATAATTTAAGTATCTATAAGTTTAAATTTGAGAAATTAAAGATGACATGCTTGAAATAAATGCGCATAGAAATATGAGCGACGATGAAGATCTATGTACAGATCAGTTTATTTATATTTACTATGGCTATATATTTTATTTAGTTAATAGAAGAAATATAAGCTGAGAGATTTAGGGAATTCAGTGTTATGATAACCAAGTAAACATAAGTTGCAGAAGAGCAATAGTAGATCCCCTCAAGAAACAACTTTACATTTTAGCACTGAATATAAAGAAATTAATAAATTATTTATCTATTTTAATACCTATATAAATAATAGAATATAAGGTCAATTTCAGTCACTTCATTTAATTATTTTTCTTCTTTGAAAGCTTTAGCCAATAATAAGTTTAAATGTTAAAAAGGGCGTATAAATAATTAAATATATTTGCTTCTGTATTAACATTTTAAAATAAATAGAGTGATTTTAATTTAAGAAAATCTTAAAATGATTATATACATTTATTCAAATAAGTACGGATTTACCTTTTATTGGCTTTAGCAATATTTGGCCGACAAGAAGTGCTTACAGTACTAACTTTTAGCATAGAAGAGAAGAGATTCGGCAAGGCTTTACAGAAGCAAAATATTAAATTTCTAGAATCATAGGGCCAGAAATATAATAATTTAAAACTAAATTCTAAATTTGATTTGTTTAATAACTTTCTTTATATTTTAATTCTTAATTCGAGTTAAAGAAGGGATAGAGTTTAATTAATTCATTTTAGAATACATAAAAACTAATTTATGCAATAGAAATTATAAATTTGTTAAATGTAATCCTCAAAGCAGATTACTGATAGAGTTTATATTAGATATTTACAAAATCTAATGCTTTTAAATCCTGAATTTGCAAAATATAAAATAACTTTTAGCATGTTAGAAAAGGTAAAATTATGAATGTTTGAGAAATATAAATAGATTAAAACAATACTGTGGTTTTTGTTGAGATTTGTTAAATTAAACACCTAACCAAATGCAATTATTTACAGCTAATGATAATTAATTTAATGAGAAGAGTACATTAATCATACCAAAGCTTATTCTTTCAATTATCATTCATTCTGCTTCATGTAAGAAATAACATAAGCTCCATTTACGAACAAGAATTAAGATTTTGACTTAATCTTAATGAATAATGTAGATAATATATAAAGAAATCAAGGCTTTATAAGAGGAAAATACTTGATATATTCATTTTTTTTGTAGCTCAGGAGATATTATTTTCAAAATACAATTTTATTATTTTTTACTCTAAATAAAATTTAATGGAATAAAAATCCTCACATCACTCGAATTTTTCTGAGCCATGCTTTTAATTTTGGCTTTGTAATAGTAAATTTTCATCAATCTATTTTTGACACATACAAAAAAAATGATTTCTCGCAAATATATTAAATCAGTTTGCTTCTTCTCTTGAAGCTTCATTATTTTCAAAATTGCTGAATTTGTTTTAATGAGAGACTCATATTTGTAAATTATTGGAGAAATTAATACCTTAAAAATTTATTGGAGCACATCTTTAGAAAAGATAGATGAATTGAAGTATTTACATTTATTTATAAGCAATTATTCAAGTAATATTTTGATTAAATTAAAATAAGTTATATTTATTTTACTAATTCGTTAATTTTTTTTACTGATAATATTGGATCAAAGTCGTAATATTATGCCATTAACCTTACATATGTAGAAGTTAAAATAAAGAAAATAACTTAAAAGAATATGACACTCACCTAGACAGAGATAAAATATTTGGCTTTGAAAAACCAAAAAGTAAATAGCAATGCCTTAAACTAATGAATGTAGGAAACCTATAAACTAATACCTGCCCTGATGGAACTTACTTCTTCCCTGTGATCATTGGTGGTACCGATACCGATTGCGCACAAGATGTGTAGCTCTAATGGGTAGATGTAACTTCAGATGGCAGGACTCTCATCACTGGCTATGTTAACAGTTCTTCGAGTGCTTCTTCTTGTCCAGCCTATACAAACTCACAGGCTGGAGTTTATAACTTCATCTCTATAGTTGATACTCAAGGTAAAAAAATTAAGAATTCTAATTAAATAGCAAGATATTAGAATAAGCTTTAAATTTAATCATAATTTTGCTTAATTGATACCATGATATTTAATCCTTTCATTAAAAATAGAGGGTCTACTTAGATTATGATTAATTTCTTTAAATGTGGGTCACTTCAAGCACTTATTACACAAATTAAAGTAATAGCTGCGTTTATAGCTATAAGTAGAAAATAATAAACATTACCTTGAACTTGCAAGAACTTTCAACAATGAAATATTAGAACTATTACTTCTTAACTAAATTTGAGTAAATGAGCAAATTAAATTTCATATTCTACTTATCTTTAATTTATAAGCTTCTTTTATTCTGTAAATTTAAATTATTTCATTCATTCTCCTATCTCTTTCATCAAATATAAATACCTCAACAATATTTATTTTCTCATCTATTTACCCATGAATATAATAATTCTTAGGTATGTTTGTTTTTGAAAAGAATTATGACTACCCTTGAATTTACGATTGAGTTTGTAATTAAACCTCCTTTAGGAAATCTTGATTGGATGAATATAGTTAATTTTTAATTTACAAAGATGAGTATAGCTCCAACAATATCTATCTAGGCTATTTCTGTCACTACAACTTATTCTTATGCAGCTGCTTACAGCGGCTCTACTACAAATATACTCAGAATTGCTTAGTTTTAGATTTCCATTATTCTATTATTTTTGACTTCTGATGGGACATAAACCAAAGAGCTGAGTTTGGATTCTCTATTTTTAAACCCTGGCAATTCAATGTCTACAATAGTAATTAGAGCAGATAATGTCACTTCAGAGCTTTATGTCTCAACCAAGATTATTCCTCTGAAAAAACATTTCGGAAAAATTAATCAAATATATTCTATTCATTTTTAATTTTAGGGCTTAAAATTTTCTTAGTTTTAATTTGTATATTTTTTTCTAGCATAGCTTTTTTTCTGGGAATATAAAATATTTTAGTGCCTTATTTCTTAAAATTAAAGAATGAGATTAATTTATTGAATAAAACATAAGAATACATTATTTTGCTTTCAAATTAATTATTGATTTAGCAATAACACTGGAGTTTTATTATAAATATATAGCCTTCAGTTACTCTGGGCATAAATTAAATTTGGGCAGGAGTTAGCTTTCTTCAAGTTGAGTACAACTTTTTCAATCTTGTGGTTTAAGCGAGTTCACGGATACTCTTCGAATCCTGGCTACGATATTCTTGACTGCATATTTAATAAACTATAATAATTTATTCATAGTGGGAGTTGGAAATTTTTGGCATTGGTCAACTTCTACGCAGACGCAAGCATTTAGAAATACGCGATCTAGAAAATTTCCAAATCAGATGGCTCTATTACGAGTGAATTAGTTTTTCCAAATAACTAGCCAACAAATCTGCTTGGGCAAATTAGACTCAACTAAAATGAAAGCAACTGGCACACGGCATTTTAAACTTCAATTTAAATATTTTTAGCAATGTACTATGGCTCATCATCCTAGTAATCCGTTCAGACAGGTTCATTTTATTGAATCAACGATTATATTTCTTGATTTATGATTCAACCTCCTCCAATCAAATTGATTTAATGGTCAATATTAGTAAATCATGAGTATTTATTGAATAATATGTTGAAGAACTTTTATTCAACTGACAGCTTCGCTTACGTAGATATGCAAGTCTAATCAGGGACTGGAAACTGGCTGATTCTCTGCAGTTTTAATAGTAAGATTTCATTATATAGATAAAATGGCTTCCTTTAGATAAAATTCTAATGGTAGAAGTAGATTACTCCTCTGGTGCCGCAAATAAAAAACTTTACCTGGACCATGGCGGGCAAACTTATTCTACTCTTTCGTAATATTTAGACTTTTACTAAGTGTTTTTGTTTAGAATAAGAGCTGGTTACTCAAACGGAGTGGTAATAATGGCTGGATGCATTTCGTCTTATCTTAGCAATACTCCAAAAAGAAGAATATTTTTAATCATTCTATTCAAGACCATGGACACTCTCAAAATAAAAAAAAAAAAAAAAAAAAATTTTTTTTTTTTTTTAGATTAATTTTTTTTAATAACTTTCCTCCTTCTTTTTAATTAAATTATTTACAATTTTTGATTTAAGGGGAAAAAAATTTAAAAATTGGGGTTTTGATTTTTTTGATTTAATTTCTTACCTATTAATTTTTTAACAGGTTATTATTTTTAACCTGAAAGTCCAATAACATTAAGAGTATTAATTCTTGATTCTTATTTG
Organism: Tetmemena sp. SeJ-2015; assembly: GCA_027382625.1. Classification (NCBI taxonomy): domain Eukaryota; phylum Ciliophora; class Spirotrichea; order Sporadotrichida; family Oxytrichidae; genus Tetmemena; species Tetmemena sp. SeJ-2015. Next base: position 19,956 of record JAJKFJ010022745.1, on the reverse strand, counting down.
TTAATAAATGATTTAAAATTTTAAAATTGATCTCTATAATATTTTTCTTTCTAACAATCTTTATATTTGGAAGAAAGGCTATTAAATAAAAAATTGAAGCCTTAATATCCCATTTAGATATGATCGAATATGAAATTTGTTCGAAGCCACAAGTTAATGGAAATATGAGAATTACTTCTATAATAAATCAGAGGAAGATTTGAATGGATCTAATTAATAATTATAATTTTTTCTTAAAGTAGGTATTAATTTGAGATCATGCTAAGATTTGTGGGTCTTCTTTATTTTATCATGAATTAATTAAAGCCTTTCTTTAACCTTAACTTACTCCTATAATATTTTCAAAATACTCTTATTTATATTTTAGACTAATATTCTTTAATATTCTTTGATTACCTTCCATAGACCATTGGCAGTTTGACTCCTTCGACTACCCCTTTATACACTCCTACTTCTGAAACTACTGCTTCAACCTATATCAATCAACCCTCGACTATGTCTTTCACTTTAACATCTTCTCTCCCTTACACTCTTAGAGATATCTAATATTATTACTCACAATGAGTTTATTTATTGTAATTTAGATACATTCACAAGCTAGTATGCCGAACTTCCAATATAAGTTAATCCATCAGTAGTGAATCACAACTTTGATTAGGCATCATTAAGGAATCAAAGTGTCTCAGTCAGTGATTGCACAGGAAAAACATATACAATTACTGCAGTTAGAGGAGGTAGTGGAAGCACTATCTCTAAGATAACCTTTGATTCCTATACCAACACAATAAGCTTTTTTAATAACAAATATACTTAATTTAAACTCAATTAAAAGGGATCATTAATCTCAAATTATTTATAATCTAAATTTTATTAGTATATCTTAAAAATTTAGAATAATTATTGAGAAAACTATGATAATTTTTAAGTTGAATGGCAAGTATTATTAATTTCTAAAAGATTTTCTTCTCCACATCAAACGCTGAGTCAAGAGCGAAACGACACTTTTTTAAAATAGTCTATGTCTATAAAGTTGGAAAAATATTTCAAATAAATCAAATGTAATAAAGGTTTTCTATCTGAAAAAAGATGTAATCTGCTTGACAAAAACATCAGATATAGATTATAATTTCTTTAAATTATGTAATTTAATAATGTGTATTTTTTTACTTTTGTACCTATTATTTTTAAAAAATCTAAAATTAAAAAAAAACTAATAAATATTTAATCTATTTTTTTTAAAAAATATTTAACAAATTTATTATTTAATCAAAAAATTTTATTTTTAAAATTAAAGGTTTTCCCGGGAATATAGAAAAAAACAGAATATTTTTGGAAAAAATAAAAAGTTTTTAATTGCCCTTTTTAAAATTATAAAAAATAAATTTTATTTTTAAAATTTTATAGTTTTTATTTCCTTTCAATTTAAAACCCATAAAATTTAAAAATTAATTTTTTTTCATAAGGAAGGAGATTTTTTTTTTTAAAGCTTCTATTTTATTCCAATTTTTATGATTTAATTGATAAGATAATAAAGTTAGGGAAAAGATTTTTTTCAAAAAAATTCTTTTAATAAATTTACTTTTAAAGGAAAAGTATTATAATTTTAAAAAATGAAATTAAAATTTAAAAATTACTTTTTATTCCTTCCTCACATTCTATATTTAAACTTGTAAATATGATTAAAAAAACTTATCTCTTTATTATTTTAATCCTATTTAAACCGTAATTTATATAAAAATAATTTAAATATTTTCTTTTAATAGTGTATTATGAATACTTTACAATTTTTTTTTAATAGGTTTTAAAAAAATTTAATGAATTGTTTTAAAAATTTTGTAAAAGATTTTTTAAAGTAATTTTAAAAGTTATTTTTATTTATAAAAATAATAATATTTAATTTAAATTATCCCCGTTAAAATTTATTTTTTTAAAAAATAATTAAATGATTATCTTTATCTCTAATGAAAATATAGAGAAATTTAAAATTAATGAATTTATAATTTTCATATTCTATCTATGCTGATTCACTTCTCCTGAATTTTTTTGAAAATCTAATTATTTCTAAACTTAATTTAATTAAGTTGATACTCTTATAATAAATTGGTCTATAATATTTATATTTCAATGATTAATTTTGAATAAAATGTTTTAAATGCTTATGTAAAGGATCCTCCAAATCCTAATCATAATAAACTTTAGATTTAATATTATAATAGAATAAAGAATAAATAAAGAGTTCGAGGAATCGCCACTTGCGAACTTATATCAACCTTAAAAGCTATTAAAAAAAAATCTATGCCTCCTAAATAAAATTCAATAAGCGAACGATGGAAAAAGTAATCTAGTCCATTAGCAGTTTTAACTATGATTACATCTTCTGTCATGAGAAAATGTTTGAGTGAGCTATAAAAAAAATTCTCTGGAAAACTTTAAAATATAACAGAGTTTAGTCTCTCCTTCGAGTAGATAATCGAAAAAGATTAAATCACAAGAGAGATCAGCGAGGTTGCAATAAGATTGTTTAGTTTATATCTTTCTCGCGTCATAACGATTTTAATAATCCGTTATTACTAGTGAGCTCTGAATATCGTTCAAGTAAGTATAACATGGGGAATCCTACTGTTCTCATGCTATTTTTGGTTCTCATAATCCACATAGCCCTTTTTAAAAATTCACCTGATGCTTAAAGGACATATCTTTTAGAGGAATTTACATTATTTAAAGTATTGTAAAAAAAAATTTTTTAAAATTAATCTTTGCTATGGGCTTAAAATTAAACTTTCATATTGAATATTTGGTAATAAACTTAAAATTTTACTAATTATAACTTTGATTATGATCTTTTAATTTTATTACAGCTTGTCAAGAGAGCATATACCCCCATAGTTTTGGATTTAATATTGATGTTGACTTGAACTACATGGATCTTGATGATTACAATAAATAAAAATCGAGATTAAAATATATCAATCTCAAATTAATAATTAAAGCCATCAAAAAATTTATCTAATTCAGTCACCTTATTTGAATGGTATCAGTTAATTCTTTATACATATATCTAAATAATTTTCATTCCGTAGAGGAAAAATAACTTCACAAGGACATTCAAGTTTTTTATAATCAAGATTAAATAATAGCTAGAACCTATGAAGACGCAAGTAAACAACAACTAATATATTAAGTCTTTTTTTGTTTTATTTCCATTCTTTAATAAAAAATTATTATACTTTTAGACCCGATTTTTCAAAAACTTTTCAGTTTGATTTTGTAAAGCCTGGATGAAGGAAGAAGAAGTACTTACCATCTGGGTTAAAACTTGGTACTGTAAGAGCTCCTTGTCGGCCTAGTATTGCTAAAAAAATATCCAAAAAGGTAAATTTACAGATTTATTAAATCCCACAATTATAGGGAACATTCTATACTAACATGGTAATTATAGATGGATTTGGAGCTACTACTATAGTAAAAAGACTCAAAACAGTGGTTAATTACTGGAAAAGCTTGTTTCCAAGTCAGTAGTTAAAAATTGGGGCTGAACGGATAATAATGTTTTTGCTTTGAAATTAAAGTATCTTTTATGAAAATAGTGGGAAATAATTTTATTCTCATGATTTTTTTAAATCAAAATTTTGGAAAATGATTACAATAAAGGATACGAATCTAATTATTAAATTAAATTTTGATTGAAATAATTGATTATGGTAACATATTAACAGCAGGTGCTGCTAAAAATAGTCCTTATGGAATGGGATCTGGCTCCACTATTTAATTTTTTACGAGAGGATACTTAGCGATAAAAGACTAGAGTGGAGTCTTGTATAATAAAAAATAAACTTATAATTGTTAAAAATATAAATGATAACTTTAGGATTTAAATTTTTAAACTTTTTAATTTTTCATTTTTTTAAATTTTTAAGATATGTTTAAATTTGAAGAACAGCTTTCTTAAAAAATTTTCAAAGCTAAAATAAAGAAAATAAAGAAACAAGACCCCAATTTAAAAAATTTTTTTTGAATTAATTGAAATTTAAAAAAAAATTTGAAATTTTATTATTAACAACAATTTTTACAATAAATAAATTTTTAAATTTCTTATTTTCAAAAATATTTTGTTTTAATTTGATTCGATTTATGTGGGTAGATTATGAAATTTTAATTTTGAAATTTTATGGCAAATTTTTACTCAGATAATTATTTATTTTTGAATAACCCTTTTATTAAAATTTTTAAAAGATAATTTTTTTTTAAAATTGTTTAATTTTAAAAAAAAGAAAAAATTTTAAAAAAGTACAAGACTTTTTTAAAATTTAAAAAAATTTTTTTTATTTAAAATTTAAATTTTTTTGAATTTTAAAAAAAAAGAAAAAAATTTTTTTTAATTAAAAATTTTAAATTTTAAAATTTAATTTAAAATTATAAATAAATTCTAAATTCAAATAAATTAAAGAATAATTTTGATTTGAAAATATTCCCCCCGGTCTAAAAAAAAAATTAAAAAAAAAGAAAAAAAATTATTTATGGAATAAGAATTTGTTTAATTATAAAAAAAATGATATTTATACAAAATAATAAATTTTTTTTTTAAATAAAAAAAAAAAAAATGTTTTAGAAATTAAATCATATTCTTATTAACTTAAATAATGAGCTGTAGTATAAATAATTAATATTCATCATTAAACCACGTTTGTTTTTAATTTTGTTATAAATAGCTGAGAATTAAAAACTGAAATAATTAATTAAGTCAAATTACTTGCATAAAAGTGCTTTTTAGCTAGCCTTGACTCCAAAGATAGCTTTTAATATAACTCAAGATAAAAAATTTCTATTCGTCTTAAGTTATTAATGTTTAATTTGAATTTTAACTGATTTTCGTGTTCCCATAGGTGATTATACTAGATACTCAAGTGTCTATAATAACCCATTAGGTGCTGTTAAACATCAATTCATTACGTCGCAATTAGCTATCGCCTCCATTAAAATCATCCAATTTTTGAATTAATCACACTAGCACCCTCACAAGCAACCTGACTCTGACTAAGCTCAACCTCAAACAGAATCTATTACTGTTATATCGTTTTATAAGCAGAAAAAGGCTAATCCTAGAGAAGATATAATACAGAATAGATCAATGGTCTTGCCAAAAATACTATCTGCGCAGGATAATAAAATTAAGTAGTACCAACCCACTAATTTTCCTTGAAATTTTTAACAACTGTGATTACTTCTTGAGCGCTCAACTATCAAAAAGAGAATATCGTTATTATAGGGTCTGTCAGCCATCTTAAAGGAATCTTTTTCTTACAGCTTCAGAGCTAAAAATAATATACACACCAATAATTACTCTTTAATATTCATGGAAGGATTAATTATTAAACTTTATCGCCTCTAGGATTTAATCTCTTTCTTATAGAGAAATTGCTCGCTGGGCTAAGGGCTATTAAAACAGCTAATCCAATTTTAGTATCTCTTAACAGATCTGAGTTTTTAATTTTTTAATGAAATACTTTAGCGGATTATAATAAATGAATAAAATTAATTGAGATCTGTGAGTGAATATATATAAATACGGTAGTATTGGAAATTGCAGATACATGAAGTAAATATCAACTTATGTTTATGGCTCTTGCCAACTAGCTGTTTAATATCTTGACACTAGCGTTCAATAAACCCATAATCATAATGTTAATATTTATTCGTATTGATTTTTAATAGGATATATAAAAGCCTATAAGAACTTTATTAAGGAAAAAGAAAAAAGATATATTTCTTTCTCTTAGACATGACTTCTTTTTTAAGTTTTTTAAAGATTTTAAATTGCAAGAACTAAAGAGTTAATTAAATAAGACTCAAAAGCATGAATGTCTTGGTAAATAGATTTTACTGACTAAATAAAGAATAAATATGTATATTATAAGATATTTTACATTAGTATAACTCTGTTTTAGTAATTAGTACTGCTAAGTGCTAATTACTAAAAATGATTATTAATTCATTCCTAAAAATTTTATTATATACTATGAGATTTAGCTTATTTGTATTTTACAATTCTTATTTTTCCAGATGAAGATTTAAAATATAGGAGAGGACTTAGATAAAAAATCAATGTTTATATGATTATATTCATGACATATATCTTTGAATTATATTGGAAAGAAAAATTTAACAAAATTTTTGAATTCTAATTGCTAAATTCTTATTTTTAATAATATATTTCAAATCTTCATAAGGTATAAATGAAATTATTATTTATTAACTTTAACATATTCTCAATATATAAATTTACAAAAAGAGGTTTAAATTCAGTTAGAGCACATTCTAACCTCAATATAAATCTAAATAATTTAAGATTAAGCATTTTATTTGCTTAAATTAATGCTTCAATAAAAATAATTAAAAAAAATAAAACATTTTAAGCCCAAGAAATTCTTTTAAAACATATTATAAACTAAATAAATTTCAACATTATATATAGGAATTACAAAAAAAATAAGATTTAAAATATTTGAATTATGCTGATTATTCGCTAATTAATATTTAAAATTATTTAAAATAGCCTTTTAAAATTGCCATATTAAAGTTATTTTATTTGAAATTGATTGTGAAACTTGTGCATAAGAGTGGAGTTTTTGTGTGGGTAAAAAAGGTACCAAGTGATCAAACAAAACCAAGTTTAAATTATATAAAAACATTTTATTAATTGAACATTAATATTTAATTGGAGTTTATAGAATATTTTCGATAGAAGCGGTATTATATTTTAAATAATTTTAATTCTAATGAAAAATTGAAATGATAGATAATTCTTAGCATATAGTATATCACTGGATTATATAGATTAAATAAATCATAAATTAAATATAAGATTAAGTTTGAACTAAATATTCACTATAGAAGCCCTTTCAAATAACCAAGTTTAAAAAAAGATGAATTTAATTATATATCCTCACTTAAATAAAAAAGATTGAATATGTTAAACCTTTCTTAAGCCATATAAAATGCAATCTTTGATAGTAACTGTTGAGGATAAGTAAATAAATAGAGACTTTTAATTATATTAAAAGTAAAATTAAAAAAATACAAAATACTTTTTCCTTTTGATTTTCTTTCCTAGTAGTTATCTAATGACTTTAAGTTAAAGGAGAGGTGACATTAAAATCAAGACTCTATCTAAATTAACATCCTTAAAATAAAGATTCATAAACTTAGGCAATTTTTTTATGAATACGATAATTTTCTTTATTTTATTAGCTTTTTTTAATCTTATGATAACTAACACTTTGGTAATAAAAGATAAAATAAGATAAATAGCAAAATTATAAAAATAAAATTTTGAATCTAAAGAGATATAAATAAACTTGCCAAGAATTTACCAAATTTTCACAAGTTTTTACTGTAATGCAAGCAACTTAATCTGGGTACTTTTCTATGTCTGCATTATAATTTTTATCTGATATCTTAAAATTATTGAATTTTTCAAGTTTTATAATCAATTTTTAAATCCTAATAAATAGTTATGATATCATTGTTACATAAATAAACATAATTGATTAATATAATTTCTGCTTGATTCTCAGTTAAAGGATTTAAATCTTTTTAATTTGACTTTTCTAAATTTATAGCAAGAAGACAATATATAAAAACATCAGACTTTAAATTTTTAGACTAGATTCTTTAAACTCTAAGCTTCTCTATTTTATATTGTAATTTTTTATAATTAAAGCAGATTATAAAATCCCTAATTTTACAATTAAGTAATTATCTGTATCACAAAAGCATTTTTAATTTGAAAGTCCGAGAACATTTCATATAGATTTTGATAATTTTCTAATGTGTTTAAATTATGATTTAATTTGAAGAGATAAAAAGTTTTAAATTGCAGAAAAATTTATGAGAAAAATTTTAATTAAATCAAAATTTGAGGAAAAAAATTTTGTTGTGAATCTTTATATTCTGAAGGTTTCTCTTTTTCTAGCTTTTAATTTATGTCTTTAAAAATATTATATCCTCATTATATTTGAAATGTATTGATTGCTGTTCAATGATACGACAAACACTCCCATCTACAATAAGTTCTACAACTACAATAGCATGACCTCAACTTCAGTAGTTCAAAACGCCTTGTCCGATCCAGTGGCTGGAGTATTTTGGATGTTTAGATGGCAGCAATCAAATAAAGTAGCAGTATTAAGAGGAAACATGTCATTAATTAATTTTTGACATGACAACAGGAGCAGTTACCTTAAAAATAGATTTGACAGATATGACTTCAGCAGATGTTTATTTAGGGAATCTATTTATGATCACTTAATTGATCGTGTTTTCTATTTTAGATAAATTATTCTTCCATTTATTTCCTTAACTTGAAATAATGAATTTTTTGATTTAGGAAATATAAAATTCCCGTTTTTTAAGCCTAGCCAGCTCTATATGATACTAATAAACTAATAGTACCTAATATTTATGATTCACTCAATGATTAAGCTCACTTGTATACTCTAGACAGAAATAATCTTTAAGTCTAACACACACTCAGGATAACTATGATTTAAAAATAATAAATTCTTAATTTCTATTAAATTTCAAAATATTCTAATTAAAAAATTGTACAGATCCAATTTATGCAATTTACTTTTATTCATTCCTATATGATAGATATACATTACGATTATGGGAATCTTAAGAAAAGATTTTGCTAAACATGCTAAAATAAATCAATAACTTGTGAGCATAAAATTGTTCGTGAATTAAAGGGTATGGAAGATTTTTATTTTAAAAGTCTGTTTTAATTTTTTTATTCACAATAAATTTTATATTTTAAAAAATTAAATATTTAAAAATTAAAAGGTTACTTTTAAATTTTGTTATGACTTCTCTTTCAATTGCTGTAGATGATACCCCAGCTAAATAAATTTAAAAATTTTAAAAAGTTTTTAAATTGGAATTTTTTCGAAAATTTTTTTAAAATTTATTTTTTTATCTTTGGGGGAAGAAATTTAGATAATTTCACTAAATTTAAGGAATTATAACTGCTATTAAAAATTTAAAAACCAACTTTTTGATTTTTTATTTATTTGTATGGGGGGGGTTTAAATGAATTTTAACAAAAAAATTAATTAAAAATAGAAATTTAAAAACCACATCTTTTTTATTCAAAAATTTAAAAAAGGAAAAAAAAAAAAATTAATTGTGCTTTCTTATTTTTTAAACCTGTTTTTGAGAATTATTCTTTTTTAATAAAAATTTAATTAATTTGGATTTAAAATTATTTCACTGTTTTTTTATTAAAAAATTTTGTAAAATCCCCCAAAAAAAAATGAAAATTTTTTTTTGAAAAAAAAAATTTTATGTTTTTATTTTTTATTTTATCTTCTCCAATTATTTTAAGAATTAGATTATTTTAATTAATAAAAAAATTAAGCTTCTCAAGGGTGTGCATCTGATGCTTTATTTTCAGGTTTTAGTGCCATATAAGGCATGTCTGGGTTCACAGCTAAAGGTCACTTAATTTTTAGAGGCACAAAGGAAGATAATTGTTTCGACATGTTTGAAACTGATCCTTCCAATAGTACTAAAATTTAAATTTATTATTTTAAAACAAAATTTTTGTAAAATTGAGTAAAATTAATATGATTAATTATTATCGACTGTTAATATGCTTTAAAATAGCACTTGGTATGGTGGGTACGCTAATATATCATCATCATCCTCACCCGCATCAATATTTTTTCCCAATTAGAATTAGTAATGTACTGTTTTATAATTTTTTTTTATCCCTGATTTATTTTTTTAATAAAAAATATAAATATGCTATACTTTTTCGTTTTTAAAGAATTATCTTTGTGGACAATAAAAATTTTAAAAATCTAACGGAATTAAGTAATTTTATATGAAATTTTGATATTTCTTCTACATCTAAATTGTTAAAACTAGGAATGAACTCATTAAATTACCAAATAAAATATAATTTTACAACCTAATTTTCCATTTAAATCGCTAGAGGATAGGATTTACTAAGCCTATTAATCTCCATTTATAATTCCTTCTATTTTTTACCCGTTGATATTTTTAATTAGCTTTAGCTATGTTTAATATATTTTTATTAAAGTCAAATAACAAAAAGACATTTTTATATATCCTTTTTTTAAAAAAGTTATCTCTTTTTTAATAAAATTATTTTTTATTTTCATATTTTTATAAATAAGTAATAGCAAATGTGTATTTATAATATTTTGTAATAATCAATTGCAGATATTACAAATCTACATAGTATAAACAAGCATTTATTTTAAAGAAATAAGAAACGGTTAACGTATAATTATATTGACAATTTAATTATCTTTTGAAATTGGAATTCTATGGGAATTCTTAATCTTTAATTTAATCTATTTAAAAATTTTAATAAATTTAATTGGCAAATCCAATCCATTATTTACATTTAAAAACTTTCAAATTAAAAATAAAATTTGAAGATTGTAAAAAAGAAAAAATGGAAATAAAAATTATAGCTGAGAAATTTTATTTTCGATCTCGGATAATCATTAAAGAGGAATGATTTTCTCTATAATCTTTTTTTTATAATAAAAATCAATTTATGGTGACGATAATTTAATTAAAAGATAATAAGTAAAATAGTCATCTGCTAAGTATATTGGTATTTTATTAAATTTTAAGCTATGATTACTGAATCTATTTCTCGAATTTTAATTAGAATTATTCTCAATAATTATTTACAAAATTTAATTAATAAATCTATGAGTTTCGCTCTAAGAAAATTGAAATTCTATTAAATTTAAAATAAGCGAATGAAAATTCTTACAATTCTTAAAAAACAAATTCATTTCAATTTTTTCATCTAAAATAATCCAAAGCTTCAATTATCTTTCTAAAAAAGAAACTTAAGGAATCATGAATGATGTCACGTTATAATTTATTAAAATCTTTCAAGGAGTCAAATATATTGAGGAAAATCTTTTTATTAAATCACTTAAATATATATTTTATTTCCAATTTTAGTACAGTTAAAAAATATTTATGTAGAAAAATTACAAATTCATAATAATTTTTGAGAATATTGGAGTTGATTTCTAGAAAAGCACTGATAATTTTAAAATATTTAAATTTATCAAAACAAATTATTTTAATAAATAAGATTTCTAAAAATTTTATTTAAGTTAATTTATTTAAAGGAATATATCTATTTATATTTTATTTGCCTTTAATTAGAATTAAGATTGGCTAGAATTTTATACTGAAAATGTGAAAAGAATTATTTCTACAGTTTCACTTATAAAATAAAAGCATTTATATCTATATGGAAATGTAATAACTCAATATTTATCCTTATCTTAATTATTTTTACATTTAATATAGATTAAATGAAATTTAGATATAGACTTTCTTGAGTCATTATAATTTAATTTATCTTAATGACTGAGAATTCTTTTTATAAGCATGTTGAAATTAGCGTTCCATTAAATTTTGCTAATTAATTTATTTGATATAGAGGACTTATTCAAGAAAATTAAATAAACATTTATTTATTTTTAAATAGGTCATAGTTAATTAACTCTATCTAGCAGAAAATCTTTTTAAAAAAAGTATTTTTGTTAATTTTGATTCTAATATAAATTTAGAAAGAAAAAAGACAGATAAATTGGATATAAAATAATTTAAATTGCTTTGACAAAGAACAGTATTTAACTTAAAAATTTAAATGAAGATTTTTGTGAACATTTCTATTTATTAATTAAATTTTAAAGAATAATTTATTTTTGCAATTTTGGACTTCACCCTGATTCTTAACAAAAAAATTGGGCTTAAACAGATCTTTAAGGCTATAAGAAAAGATATTCTGCAGGAGGAGCAGTCCGCATAAAATTAAATCTCAAAACAAAGATTAAAAAAAAAGATGGACAAAATTCAAAAGTAATCTTTGATTTTTATCAAAGAAGATTTTGATAATCACATTATTGCAAAACTGGGAAGTCTATAATGAATTAATTTCCTCAACAACAAAAAGAGTTAAAGCAAAATCTCATTTTAAAAAAATATGCAACTGTATGAGTGTAAATCAGTAATATATCCTTAAGAGCTCTAATCTTTATGAGAAGAAAATTTATAAGAAAATATAAAAGTTTTGCTAATAAATTAAAGAGAGAAAAAATTTTAGTTATGCTAAAAAAACTAATTTTTTGAAAAATCTTTTTAAATTAGGTAAATGCACTAATTACCTCCCAAATATCCCTATAATATGTTCAACTGTGGTATGATCGAAAATAATAAAGTAAAAAATATTATATTTTCTTAGTTTAAATAAAACTTTAAATAAAGTCTAAAATAAATCGATAAAAATATTTTTCTATATTAATTGTTTTGCTGATCTTAATAAATAAACTTACTTTTTGAAATTTCTATGTTAAGACAGCTAAATATTAAATCAAGTTTTTCATTAATTTTTTAAATAGAAAAGTTTATGATAAAATATGTAAATGATTAATATGAAGGATTTTATATTAAAGAAAAAATTTTCTTCTATTAATTTTTAATACTCATATTTTTTGATGAAGTTATCTGATTTTGAAATGAGCGCTTAGTTAAATAAATGGCTATTGTATATCTCCTTTTTGTATATTTTATTTATTTTATTTTATTAACTGACGTCTGGGCTTTCACGTGACGTGGCACAACTGATCAAGGAGTTACGCCTGTGAATTAATTTTAAATCGATTAAGTTATTATATGCCCTAGCTAGGGGTGTTTAATTCATAATAAATTAAATTAAATTAATTATAATTAAAGACATTTCCTTTTAATTCTTAAATTCATAAATAAAATTTGACACTGAATTTTTTAAGACATATTTTCTAATTTAAAATGCAGTTATATTTGTATAAATGATCGCCAGACAGAAAACATTAGCAAATACAATATATGAATTCACCTATAATCCAACTTCTGGTTCAACTTAAACAGTCACAATCACCACTTCGAATAACTGCTAAGACAGAAGTGTAAATATATAGTTCTTAAATGGAATTAACGGTACTGTAACCCTTTCAGGAGATTAGTCCCTCACTTATTAAGTAATCGTAGCTAACAAAATTATATTTTAAATCAAAATTATTTTACTAAAAATATATGGTTTTACAAAACAATCTAGACTTCCCTCCCCCAGTATTTCTAATATATTTTGTAAATCAGAGCCAAAATAAGGAAGAAAACCATATGTAAAAAGGGACTTTTTTATTGTTTAGGGCGCACCACTAAGATGAATGGTTGCGGTTATCGCAGTAATAAATACCAAGATATCATCATTTTACCTTAAATTATAGCCTTAAAGACTATGTAGACATATGAGAAGTTTGTGCCCTCAAAACTATACACAAGTATTTTTATGCAAGACTATAAAGCCTATTAATAATATTTATATGAGTCTTCTGTTAAATTCTAATATAGATGAGATTTAATTTAAAATCGGAAATTGATTAAAATAATCAATGGAGAGTTGCAACTTCGTGGCAGTTGAAATCATAGATACACCCATCGATCTGTAGCTTATTCGATAGTTATCAAAATTTAAGATGAGTTTATTCTTTAATCATCTCCTAAGTACCTCTCAGTAACGAGATAAGGCAAGAGCAAATCAATCATATTCAAATTCAAGTCTTCACAAACTTGTGTTGTTTATAACTTTTTACTGAGTGCTCCCACACACAAGTTGCAAGGATATAAAATTCTTAGAATTCCATGCTTAATAGAATGGTGTAATAGTTATTTATATATGAGACACTTTAGCTACCTCTTATTTGGTATTTTGATTTATATACTAATTTAATTCTCTTTTCAATCAAATTTCCATCTATAATTAGGAGTAAAGGCACGCTAAACAATGAGCTTGAATATCGATTTTTATCTTTGTTTTTAAATTCTTTTAAGAGTGATCTTATTTGAAAATTGAGGAGCTATAATATACCCAGCTCTTCTTTTCTTATAAATATATAATATAAATTTTCATCTAAAACTAAAATAGATAATATATAATTAATGATTGGTTTCCCTGTGAGTTTTTTAATTTAAAATTAAGTTGAAGACTGATGTTAATAATGCTTTTCACTCACAATCTTTTCAAGTTAGATTAATGGATAGTTAGACCAACAGCGTTTATTATTCAGCAATTTATAAATGCTCAGAATTATTATAGCCGAGAAGTAATGGAAAATCGCATTAATTTATATTTTAAATTAAAATGAAGTAAATCAAGGCAGTTCAAGTTTGTCTCATTTAAATAAAACTTCACTATTCGATTCAACATCAAATTATAAGAACTTTAAATTCTTGCAACTTTTGTCTGATAAGAGCAGTTAAGAGTTAAAAGTGAAGAAAGTTTGTGAAGTCCAGGCAATTTATTATGACTGATTCGCGCTCATCTAATTCCTCATTTAGAGGTGCTGTGAAGAAGACTAAAGTAGAAAATACTCATTTATTTTTGATAATCTATTGAGGAGTAGCAGATCAAGTGGTGAATTAGAATTTTTAACAGCCAAAATTGCAACTTTCTATTTGCTAATTTATCCAATCATCGGTTTAAATTTCATTCTATACTTTATTTCTCAAAAATTATTAAGAAGCTCAAAGTTATTATAAAATTTTAGTTTAAAATTTATCAGTGTAATTTTTCACAAAATTTTGCTTCTCATTATACTTATAAGAATAATTAAAAAGATTTTTATCTTATAGTCTTCCTCCTTATTTAGTACTTTGAAATTTTATCTAGTTAAGTTTTATTTAATTAAAATTTAAAGAACCTATTAGTACACTTAAATTGTTTAAGTTCTTGTTCTAAAGGAATTTGATGGTGTTAAATAATTATGGGATGAATTATTAGTTAAATTCAATAAAGAAATTTACTATAGAAAATATAAATTTCTAAATTATAATGTGATCCCAATATTTAAATTTGTATCCATGTTAATCTCTCATTTGATATTTTTGCTTTTGGAATATCCCTCTTGGATGAGATTCCTAATTGTCCTAATTTTATTTATCAAATTCAGATTACTTTAATTCTCTAGTATAATTAAGTTTAATAAAATGAAAATATCTTACTGTAAAATTATAAACTAAATTTTCTTTTCAACCTTATTTTTGTAAGTATAAATTATTGAAACTCTTTTTTTTATCTTCTTTAGATTTACAATATGAATATAAAATCAGCTTAGATTTAATTGTTTTAATATATTTAAATATAATATATTTTAAGAAATTCATAATTTTTGCAATATGAAAATTAAAAATTAAATTTATGAAATGCGAATTTATACTAAGCAATACTATGATCATTATTGAATGATTAAAATATAAATCACGGTGTTCTAGTTAGATATCTTCCAAGCACCAATTTAATAAACTTAACATAATAAAATATTGCATTTTTTATTGATTTCTTTGAGAATATATTAATATATTTATTTGATTGATTTTACAATAAGGAAGCTTTAATTTTATAAGTCTCTATTTAAGGATAGAGTATGTCTTCTTAGAACTTATTTTTTTGCTCTTTAAATTTATAATTCTATCAAATATAATTTAAAGCAATATCTTGATTAGGAAAAACCATTATATACGTCAATATTTCATGATTTGGAGTAATATAAAATGATATAAGGAAATTCAAATTTGAAGAATAATCATTAATCACCATCAAACAATTAAAATTAATTACTGGCCTTGTATTTTCTTCCCTAAAAATTTTAATTAAAATTCTCTAGTTATGATTTTGATAATATCAATTATAATGTATTATTTTAATTTCATATATTTATAGGAATTAATCAAAATTTGAAAATCTTTCTAACTATAATTTAAATTTGACTGACAACTCTAAATATATGAATCTCAGTACATGTGGATAAAGCCCATTCCCTATGAGTCTGGGAGCGACAGATAGCAACTCAGCTATCTATGTCCAGAACATTATCGGCAAAATTAAATTAATCAACTAGACAGACTACTCCATGTATTTATTTTATTTAGCAGGCCAGATATCTACAAATGTTGCTTTCTTAGCAAATAACTATGACGGCAACAGAGACGCCTTCGTCTGCAAAATTTCTGCCACAGGTGCAATGATCTGGTTCAACTAGCTCAACATGGCATAATTTAAATAAAATAATAAAATCTTATTTTAATAAATTACTATAAAAATAGGTAAAGATATTATAACTCATTAAATAATTATTATTTTTTCTGTTGTTTAATTGTAAAATTTTAATGGGGTTGATGGTGTAGGATATCGTTTATGCGTTAACTGAACTTGGTGGATATGTTTAGCATGGATTGACTAATTGGTCATCATTTAATGCTATGAACACTGTTGTTACCAAGTTTACTTACAATCATTAAATCAGTTTTATAAATACTCAAATTTTTTATGCATGATTATAAAATATTAATATATGAAAAGAGAATATTTCTAATAATTTATAATTACAATTAAAATAAGTAAACATTACAAATTCTAACCACAGTTAGAGATAGAATTATAATTACAAACAAATATTTTTGTATTTACATTTTATTTAGTTTAAGTCATGCTAAAATATATTTTTATCTTTTTTGATGAAGGCAAACTATTGTGAAACAAGAAATTTTTAAAAAATCATAAATTTATTTCTTGAAATAATTTTTTCTCGGATTATAAATTTTAAAAATTGATTTTTGGAATTTATCAAAATAAAAATATGTTTTATTTATTAAAAAAACGATTAAAAATAATGAAATTAGTTCTACTAGCAAGTAAGTAATTCCATCATACAAAATATAAAAGTTTTATTAAATTATCCTCTAAGTTTTAGATATTCTGTGCTCTTAATATTTAATAATTTATTTTATTTAATTTCTATGATGAAAAGTTCCAATTCCTTTCAGTACCTTTTTTTTAAATTTTATTTTTAAATCAATATTGTGGTCAAAAAAGGTGATCATTAGAAACATGATAGATACGTCTGATATAAGAATAGATATTCATAAATTACTTAAGTTAATTTCAATATTTTTTATTTTGAAAATTGCTATAGTTACTATAGCTTTTTTTAATTAAAAAAATCATTATGATGAAATCTCAATTTAATCATATTATGATAAAGGAGTAATGCAATTACATTTTTTATTTAATAATTGAGTTTATGATTTCGTGAGTAACCCCAAGAATTCATCCTTGTTTATTGCGACACTGCTTTACAATAACATTACTGATACCTGGAGATTTATAAAAAATAAAATTTAAGATTTAAGGAACATTAGTTAAAAATATTATTTTTTAAAAAAAATTTTTTGCAATTTTAAAAAATTTGGAAAAAGGTTTTTTAAAACGATTATTTAAAAAATAAAGACTTTTAGTTTTAATTCAAAATTTTTTTTTTAAAAATTGAAAACTATTTCTATCTCAATTTTTTTTTTTAATACTTTATTAAAAAATCTTTTGATTTTTTTTTTCCCAAATTCTTAGGAGAAAGGATTTAATTTAGTTAGCAAAATTTTATTTTTTTCTAAATTAGATCTTCCAAAATGAATGAATACTAAATATCAGTAATTAATTTTGAATTGAGAATAGGTATATACTCCTGAAGGTGTAAACAGGCCCAACATTGGATAAAGTTACTTCGATCTAATAAAAACAATCAAATTTATATAGTAAAATATTCAGAATATAAATAAAGACCTTTAACTATTCATCATTAAACTTATAAAAATAATTGAAGTTAATTTTTCAGATAATTAATAATGCGATCAGGATACTGACCATGTTTACCTTATTGAATATAATTTATTATAATTAGATTTGTATAATAAGAATTAATGTTACTCTTAATTTCATTCAGATTATTCAAAAGTTCGCATTAAATATTTCCATTTTTAAAATCACTCATTAAAATGAGATCTTAAGAAGATTTATAGAATATCACTATTTTAAAGCCTACTTATTTTTGCAAAACTAAATTGTTTGACTCTCTAGCAGGTAAATTTAAAAATTTAATTTTTTTTCCAAAACCAATTTTAAATTTTTAAATATTAAAAAAAAATTTTAAAAATTTTTAATTTTTTTATGAAAATTATTTTTTTAAAAGGTTTAAGATTTTTTGGAGGGAAAAAAATTATAAACATTTTATGCATTATAAAAAATTTAAAAATTAAAGGAATTTTGGGGGAAAGGCCTTTTTCCCTTTAAGACAGTTAAAAAATTTTTTTTAAATAAATTTAAAGCGAAAAAAAATTTATGTTTTTTAAAATAGCTCTAATAATAAAATTAATTATAAGTCCTAAATAAAATTTGAGAATAGTTGTTAGCTGGCAATCGTCGTAGACAACAGCAAGAAGGAATTCTATCTGATGAAAGTTAATGCAACATCTGGAGCTTAAGTTTGGAACAAAAGATTTAGCGTTAAATTAATAAATATTTAAATGTAAAATGGCTTATGCATATACCTTTATTCAGATGGAAATTCTTTCCAAATTTAGAGGGAAAAATTTAATCATGCTAAAAGAAATATGATTTCAACCGTGCTTAAGTTGTTTAATTAAGCCTGATCTCTGAGGTTGAAACTTGATTATTATTTTTCATAGTCAATAATTCAATTTAATTCAATTCAATGATTTCAACGAAGCAAATTATGAAGTAGAGTATATAAAAGTTCAATTAAAGCATTTTTAAATTTCCTCTCCGCAGTCTAATCATTATAAAATAAATTAATTTTAAATTTTCCAATAAGAAACTAGGTAGTTCTTTTCAAAATAATGGCTATCTTTTCATAAATTACTTTAGAATAATTTATCGTGATTGCACTAATCAAGAGCTAAAATATAGCCAGGATTGCTATTCATTATAAAGTTGGCAAAATTTATGAAATAAAATTCATTAATTGTTTAATATTTTATAAATTAAAAAAATTTCATTGCAGTTTATATAAGTCTTTAAAATTTTTATCTGAAATTTTTTATTTAATATATGCGTTTCTCGAACTGCTTCTGATGCCATGCTGTATTTAAAATTATTTTAATAAAGCATAAAATTAAATTAGCAAGAAGCTTTAATTTTAAAAATAAATTAATATAATTTTATTTTGATTTAATTAAATATGAAGGAAAAAAACCATGCTAAAGTTAACTTTTTTTTTTTAATTTTAAAAAAATTTTTTCATTACAGAAATTTACTACCTTAAAAATAAACCATAAAGAGATCTTATTTTCAGAGTGAGTATAATACACTTTTAATGAACAATTCTAAGATGCTAATTTAAGTATCAGAAAAGGTTTAATTAATTATAATTTATAGAAATCTTAGCTTTTTTGTTCCTTTTTTGACCCCGATTTAAATTTCTAAATATTGAGGAATATTAATCTTTTTCATTTGTGTTTTTTTTTTTATTTTAGCTTTTGGGTAAAATTTTTCAGAAATATTTAAAAAAATGTTTTTATTATAATTTTTCTTAATTTTATCCATGGTGTCATCCCATCAGTTTTAGGTTAACAATTTCACAAAAAACGTCTATGTTGCCGGGCCCCTTTCCCTGGGAGGACTTATTGCTCATTTTAAAATTTTATTTTAAAAGATTTGAAAAGTTTTTTCAGAATTTTTAAAATTTTATATTACAAAAAGAAAAATTTATTTGAATTTTCCAAAATTTTATATTTTCATTTTTGGGAAAAAATAAAAAGGGGCTCCTTTTTTCATATTTTCTAAGGGATTAAAATTTTGAGATCCGATTTTATTTTTAAATTTTGAAAAACCAAAAAAATTTTTTGAAATTTTGTTCTTTTTTAGGATTTTAAATTTTAAAATATATTTTTTTAAATTTAAAATAATTTTCTCAAAAACTTCATTTCGGATTTTGATATTTTAAATTTTAAAATTTAAACCAAAAAAATTTTTTTCAATTTTTATTATAACTTTTTTTGAGT
>JAJKFJ010022744.1:0-45090 GCA_027382625.1 Tetmemena sp. SeJ-2015 | reverse complement strand
GTCATATCTATATCTGTGTAGATAACTCCTCCAAGGGTTGCTGAATAAAATAAAAATATTTATAAAATAGAATCCTATAAAGAGAATTTATTGATTCAACTTTAATTAACTAAAAAGTAAAAGAACCTTTTCATACGAAAGTTAAAAAGAATGTAGAAGCAAAATTTTCAAGTATAATAGAATTACTTATCAATATGATATAAAGTTGGTTTATGTGATATCTGAATTTCATTCACTAATTTAAAAATAATTCCATCCTATTGAACTTATAATTCAATTTCTTTACATCTTTGATTAGGAAAATACAAAATAATGCGCAGTAATTTAATCCTTTAGCAAAAAGAGAACAATAATTAAAAGTGTTTATATATTTACAAATTTTTTATATCCCAAACCTTTTATCTCTCTCACTGAATTAAATGTTTGATTTATAATAAAACTTTAATTTTGAATTTCCTTCAAGACTAGAGTCTGCCATTATGATGTTATATTCCACTGCTAGATAGTTGAAGATATACTATTGGTTATTTAACATTATTAAATACAATATATTTTTAAAGATGGTTGAAAAATTATTATAATGAATTAAATATGAATTAATTTTCTATTAAAAATATCATCATTTAAAAACTCAAATGTAAGTAATATTCTAACAATCAGGGTGGTAGTCAAAAGTGAAATTAACGGTAAGTGGGATTGATCTGATTTTGGGATTGGCTAGCTCTGATGCGTGGCAGTTTGATTTATTGGCTTTTATTCTAGGTGAGATTAAATTGGAAATAGGAATTAATTAAAAGTACGCCTTAATTAAATAGGGTTTAATTAATTTGGCACAAAATAAGCCTGGAACATTGGAACATTGGAATACTGGAATATTGGAATACTGGAATATTCCAGTGAAGATCAGGTCTACCAGAGCAGTGCCGGGCGTGTGATCAGTGCGAGAGAGTCATTATTAGGGCGTAAAAATATTCCAATAGTCCAACTATCTCGGCGAGTGAAGTGAGATTTATTAATTAGGGTGCGAAGAATATTTAATACTTAGAAAACAAAATAATCATATCTAATCCTGCTTTTTCCATTCTTCTTCTATCTCTGATTGATCATTGGAAGTGTCCCTTGTCGATGTAGGTCAAGTCTTAGGTGCTAGTATCTATGATCTCCTCTTCATCTTTTCTGAGCGCAGGCCGAATCTTTTTGTCAGAGATCAACCTCTGTTCAAAGTACATGGCTAACTGGTAAGCTGTTATAGGGAATGCCCTCTGTGAATAGTTCTCTTCTCTTCTTATCTCAACGAATCGCACCCTAGCCTTGAAGGCACCTCGATCTAACTCATGCATTGACTTCAAAGGAGTATCATTAGAGGTTATCAAAGTCGTGCAACCCACATACCGCTTGGTAGCTTCTCCATGCTTTACATTTAGCACGAAGCCTTGGCCTTCGAGAAAGCGCTTCATCTTCGCGATACCCGATTTCCGGAAGAGTATTTGGCAATTCGCCTCATCCAGAATGACAAGACTCGGATTGACTCCTTCTTTCCTCTGATCGAGGCAAAACTTGTCATCCACCTCCTCCAGCTTCTCCGAGTTGAATATCTGTTCCAGCAACATAGCCAGGGAAGTCTTTCCAGTGCCGTTGATGCCGTGTAGCCAGACTCCTCTCTTCTTTGGGTCACTCTACTACACAATGATTTCATAGATTGGGTCCAAGGCCTCCTCCAGGTTGAAGGAACGCTGCACATCTTGAGTCGCCATGGGCTAGTTCGCTTAGTTTGGATCAAAGAGCCTCACCTTCTCTAAATAGACCAGCAACTGCTAAATGTGGTCAATCTTTTATTCTGGTAGAGCGCCTGCCTTCTTGTACATATGGAAGAGGGTCTCGAGCTTTCGCTTGCGGTCAATAAGCACCTCGCTCGCAATGGGGTTGTCAATGTTTTTCTTAAATAGGTCTGAGTAGCTGGACACCTTGCCTTCTCTGATAAGCTTAATCACCTGCTGGCAAACTGAGTCACTCTCAGTTTTCTCCTCTTCGACATTGATTTTACCCTGATCTTCGGCCGCGGCCTGCTTGATTGCAAGTTCCTGCAAAATGCGTTCTGCATCCCCGAGAAGCATCTAGGCAGGGCCGTTTTACTTTATTGTATGTGCCAGATTAGTGCGGCTAATTCTCGTACAGAGTACCTTTAATTAATCTAGCAACATCTTGCCACGGTAGTTGGGATTCAGGAAGTACTGTTTGCTGCGGCCCAAGGAGCTCTATTTGAGTAGAATGACCATGTAGAACGATCCATCCTTAGCAGTCTGAAAGATCGGGGTCTACTCCACCTCTGGGAACATGCTGATAAGTGACTCCTATAAAGCGCGAGCTTGCTCTCCAGAAATAGCAGTGGTGAGAGCCAAGAAAAATGCTTTCTTCTTATGATAGGTCTCAGGATCCTTCTTCTTCGAGTTTTATTTATTCATCGTGTTGAAATTTATGAATGAGTACTCCGCCAGTCTTTTAAGGATGCCATGAATATTTAATAACTTAAACTAAATATTCGCACCCTAATTAATAACTTTCACTTCACTCGCCGAGATAGTTGGACTATTGGAATATTTTTACGCCCTAATAATGACTCTCTCGCACTGATCACACGCCCGGCACTGCTCTGGTAGACCTGATCTTCACTGGAATATTCCAGTATTCCAATATTCCAGTATTCCAATGTTCCAATGTTCCAGGCTTATTTTGTGCCAAATTAATTAAACCCTATTTAATTAAGGCGTACTTTTAATTAATTCCTATTTCCAATTTAATCTCACCTAGAATAAAAGCCAATAAATCAAACTGCCACGCATCAGAGCTAGCCAATCCCAAAATCAGATCAATCCCACTTACCGTTAATTTCACTTTTGACTACCACCCTGATTGTTAGAATAATCAATAAGGGAATATTGAATTTTATTAGATCAATCTGTAATTTCTATTTAGTTAAAGATTTTCGTTAGTCTCAGCCAAGAATAAGTTTGAATGTGATCCAGTTTAATCTAAAATTTGAGCAAAAATAATATACAAAAGCATAATTAAAAAAATTTCATCAAATTATTTTTTGAAGTTTTCAAAATGTAATCGAGCAATAAAAGCCATCAGAGACATTTTCATATTTTTCTTAAGTGATGGATTCAAGAATAAAGCAAGAATAAAAACCTCCAAATTTTATTGCTGAATTATACTTGCCTATTATATTTGTAAAGGTTGTTTAAAGATAAGGAGTTGCAGTAGCTACTGCACCTCCAATTTTTTAAAATAAAATTTAAAATTAATTTAAATTTTTGTAGTTTTAAAATGCCAATTTAAAAATTACTTTTTAACTTTAAAAAATTTTTAATTTTTTTTTAAAATTCTTTTAATGGGTTTAAAAAAAAAATTTCTTTTAAAAATTATTGGTTTTAAAGAAATCTATTATTTTTTAAAAGTACTGTTTTATATTGATATTGATTTGAAGCTTTAATAAATATATAAGGCTCCTCCAATTAATTAGGAATAGCAATTTTGGAAAACCGAATTTATTATATTTTGTTGTTTTGCATTTTCTATTTGGCTTGATGTTATTAAATTAAAATTTTTTTACATTAGCTTAATTTTGAATTTTAAATCATACGAACAAAATAATATGATGTCTTAATTCACTGAAATACTAATTAATAGAGATGATTTTAATATTCTAAAAGAATTAAATAAGTCAAGGGAATTCTTAATTTAATTCTATAAATTGAGTTTTAAGATTTGATAATATATCTTTATATTATAAAAATGCTTTTATCAAGTATTTTCATTCTCTATTAGATGAAGCTTTTTTAAAATTCTTTTTTCTTCATAATTTAGATTTTTATAAAGAATGATAAATTAAGATTTCAATATCTTCTTTGAAACAATTTTTAGAGGTCTGTGCGGATCACTCTGCATATTATTCATTAATTTTGGTTTCATCATATTTTTTTGACTTATTAGGAATGATTAACTAACCTTTTTACCCAAAAGGTAATTTTGATATTTTTAAAAAAAAGTTGATTTAAAAATGTTAGCTAAAAGTAAATTATCAATTAATGTTTAAACTGTTTCTCTGTAATGAGAGACTGAAATTACCGATCCTCCAAGATAAGAGAAATCTTCCTATCCATTTAACCTTTGAAATCATTGGCAGTCTGCGAATATTTGAGTTATAGTTGAAAAAAATAAATTAAAATAGGCGATTGGTTAAAATAATAAATGGAGAGTTGTAACTTCGTGCCAGTTGAAAAAACAATTCACCCTTGATTTGGACTTCCCCAATAATTATAAAAAAAAAATGAATTTTTTTCTTTAATTTCTTCACAGCACCTCTTAAAAAAGGAATTAATACGCAATTTTTCTTAAAATTCCTTTACTTCACAAATTTTTCACTTTTAAAATCTTCTGGGGCCTTTCCCCCCAAAAATTTTCAAGGAATTTTTAAGTTTTTAATTTTATGTTAAACGAATAGTGAATTTTATTTTAAAAAACAAAATTAACTGCCCAAATTTTTTCATTTTTTTAAAAAATTTTTTTTAAACAATTTTAATTCTCTTTTTTTTTAAATTTCCCCAGCTATATTATCTTTCCCCTTTTTTCTCTTTCCAAGGGAAAAATGCTTCTCCAGGCAAAAAAAATTTTAAAGATAATCAAAAATTTTAAAAAGTATTTTAGAAATTTAAGAGAATCCTTAAGACTTTAAAAAAATTTTCTCCCGATTTTAAATTTTTTGAAGTGACCCTTTAAAAAAGAAGCTGTGCCTTTTTTTCCCAAAAACTTATATTGCACTGCAATCGTAAAACAGAATGGAGCCACTTTATTAAGAAGATATATTTTAATATGTTGAAAAGAGGACTGAGAGATTTAAAAAGGTTTTCTTTTTTTTGGGTTTTTAAAAAAATTTAAAAGGCTTTCTTGGACGTAGAGATCAGGCCACCTCTTATAGATTTGGAGTGAATATTTCAAAAATATGATTTCTTGATTAAGTAATTGCCTAAGGTGTTTAAATCTACTTAAATAAGTGGTGCTCCTTCGGATAAAATATCAAAAAAATTTTTTAACGTATTTATCTCTCATAGTTATATTTGAAAGATTAAGTATAAAACTTCTCTTGTCTAGTTTTATCATGCCTTTCTTGTTTTAAGTATCTGTTTCATTCGACAGGTCGCTCAAAGAGATACTCGCAAAAATTGAATCTTAAATTTGAATCTCATTGCAATTCAAGCAATTAAATACTGTCAAATCTTGATAATTTCTGCAATTCATCATTTCTATTTATTAAAATTTGGCTTTTGTAACTAGGCAATCTAAATTTATTCCAGAATCTAAATCACCACAGGCTTCAAGAGGTTTTTAAATTAATCTATTGCAATAATAAATTAAATTCAATATAATAACTATGAAAACTTTAAGTAAGAAATTGGAAGCCATATAATTTTTTTAATACAAAGCAGAATAAAAAGTTAATAAATACCATCTGAAATTTTTAACTTAGCTAATAATGAAGTAAATTAGTGTACATATTCTTTATAGAAATCGCTTTAGAATTCATTCCAAGAATCTGCCTTATTTCATTTCATGTGAGTCTCCGCATCGTTAAAGTAAATTTTTAGACAATTCTTGATAACCTTTTTCAAATTTTAATGCGTATAAACTTGAAGAAATTAATGCCACAGCACATTAGGATAATCTTGCTTGTACTCAACTAATCTGTAAATTATAAATTTGATAAATTTTATTCGCATCGAAAGCTTCATAAGAATTAAATAGATCAGACTTATACGATTTTAAGCAACTTATAAAATTAGTTTAAATATCACTTATTTTAGGATAAAGGAGTTAAAATATAATCATAGAATAAGGAATTTTTAAGTCATTCACCAATACTTTAGGCTTGAAAAAGTGGAAGCAAATATTTCACTTCTAAGGGATCATTGTAATTATTCATTATCGATTGCAAATCTTGATATATTGGATTACATCTAACTTATATGTTAATGACTGATAAATTTTTAAAGTTTGTAATCTATAATATGGAGCCCAATTAGTTTGCTGTTTGTTCATTAGAATTTGAAGAAACCATTTCATGGGTGGTAGAAATCTTGATGTTTGAAATTTAAAGAGAATCTTAAGCTCCTACGTAAACCAAGTTAGAAACATATTTATCTTTTGTAAATGTGACATCTTGAATGATAACTGATTGAAACTGTACACTCTCCTCTGAATAAATTAAACCCATTTCAAACTAAGAATCTTTAGTCTCATTAAAAGTTACAGATTATATTAGTAAAAGCGAAGATTATTAATAATTACGGGTGATTCCATTTTAATTTATTTTGATTAAATACTAATTGTTGGTAAAATGAGAGAAAGTGATAAAATTGATGTCATCAAAAACTAATTATCCCAGTTGGTGTTAAAATTATGAAACCACTGCTTCTCCAAAGCAAGAAGAGATATTTTAAAATGTGCTGTTCTAGATTAAAGAATTTGAACAGTTATAGCAATTAATTACAGCTTCGAAAATCGTAGTAACTGCTTAAAATCTTGAATTTTAAATTAGAATTGAACCATTTTTAACTTTAACAACAGTATCAAATCTGGTGATGCTATTTTAATTTTATTCATAAATATATTGTTAATTATACAATCAATTTTATTTATGAAAGCTTAATATAATATCTGATTATAATTAAATGAGATTGAAGTTTAAGTTTTGGCATGGTATATTGAATACATGATTACTCAATAGGAATAGATCTTTTAATTAAATTTTTTATATTTTCTTATAATTTCTAATAAAGAGAATTAGAGAAAATTTGATAATAAAGCAGAATACGATTCATCTCTTGATTTTTAAAATTTAACTTATATTTAATTATATTATTTAAAATTATCAATATAGATATTTTGGAGGGTGACGTTTTTTAAATTAAGAAACCCATTTGTAATATTTATGAAAGAATACCTCTATATTTTGGTGTTATCTTAATTACTCTAGATCATTTAGGCTTCATCACATCTTTGGATTATCTCTTCAATAGAACTTTCATTTTCAGAGAACATGAAGCTACTGTTCTCAAAAGTAATATTTTATAATTAGGATGAAGTCTCAATTATTTCATTTTGAATACTAAAATATTCTGTTTGAGAGGGATGCTTTGACTTTGTAAATAGATAAATATAAATTAATTCTTCATTACATAATATAAATTATTTGTTCTTTAACAATCTTGAAAATTAAGAGAGATATTTGATCCATTTAAAATTTGACCAAGCTCTACTGTATCACTTAGAAAGGAACTAATTTTTATAATAACTTTTGAGTCTGTAGCGTTTATGATTGGGATCTACTTTCTATTTTGGCAATCGATGAAAGTAGAATTTTCTATTTGTATGACTGATTGAGTTTGGATGTTTATCAAACTTTAATGAGAAATATTTTGAATTGCTGGTAGGTCAGTGCAGATAATTGTCAAATTATAGATGTTAATGTTTTGAATATCCTATTAGAGCGAAGGCAGGGAGATTATAGATGTAGTCTCCTCTTGTATGAAAAACGATGTGTCTATTATCAAGTTTGCGAGAGTTATTTAATTTTATGGAGATGGGATATTTGCAAAAGTAGCTTGTGTTTAATAAATTATCAAACCAAAAAGAATAATCACTCAAAAATAATAAGAGAATTTTATAGGAATAATGTAGTTATTAATAGTTTTAATAGTAAATATGATTCTCTTGAATTAGATCTTGGTTTTTTTATCAATCACTAAGATTAAGCATACCAGCAGCGTCTAACTATATATTTACAATTATGTTTTGTGTGCGTGTGTGTGTGTGTGTGGAAATTTGGAGGCTAAGAAAGAAACTGTATCTTAATGACAAAATAAAGATTTCATAGAAAATTATATCATATTTGTAAAAAGAAATAATCATTAAATGACTAAGCATCATTCAATAAGAAGAAATTTATATTTTCGTTTTCTATTTATTATCAATAAAAATACAGTGATTCAGTTTTAAACTTCACAGATTCATTCTTTTTATTTTTCAAAAGGTAAAAGATAATTAACAAAAAAAGAATAGAAATGGCAACTTAATTAAGAATTAATTTAATCTAAAGTATAAATATATTTTAAAATAAATTATAATCACCATCTGAATCTAAGCGTTAAACATATATAACTATTTTTATTTTATTTTCCTTCCTAGTTTAAATAGCTTCAATGAGGCTTTTTTATAAAGCATTTAAATTTAAAAGGTATGAAAACAAAAAGATTAAATTTTTTAAAAGAATAGTAAAATTATTTTAAGATACAAATTTTGCTGTAAGGATATACAAAATCTTGCAAAATTTTATTTATTAACAAAAATGAAAAACTAATGAAGAAAAAACTTTAATATTCATTTTAAATGTTACCCAAATTCTTAAGAAATGAATAATACACAAATTATTCCATTTTTTTAAAGTTTTTTATTTCCTTTTTAGTATTTTTAAAATATAAATACAACTAGAATAAATAAAGACAAGTCAATATAATCTAACTAAAATTTGTTTTTAAAACATGATTTTTAAAGATTTAAAATTATTCAAATTATTTCAATACATTTGCAAAGAAATTACAATAAAAAATAAAACTATGATGCACATTTACTTGCAATAAAAATTAATTTTAATTAAATATCATTCCAAATTTTTAAGAGATTTAAATACCTTTTTGTTCTATATATCATTCTTTGGGGAGGTTTAAATTTTATATATCTGTAGATCTTTTTCTGAAACCATTGCTTGATTATATTTTTCACTCTAAATTCTAGCTTGATAAAGATGCATGTATATATTTTCTCTTTTTAAATACTCTCTGAGATTTTGTAAATTTTCTCTAGTTATTTTAGCTCCTTAAAGATGGTATATGTTCTCAACAATAGCTGTAAGGTGATAGTATTCTTCTAGATTGTACTCTAAATTGCACTCTGTTTAATATTAAGAAATATTGTTTCTTTCTTCATTATTTCTGCAGCAACTGAGACGTAGATAGATCTTCTAGATTTAATTTAGAATGTGTTTATAATGGCACTTGATAAGTAGGATAAGCCAAACTGCAAAAAAGGATATATTGAGCAAGTATACTAAAATAGTTAGAGTGAGTTCTGCTTGTACTTTAGTTTAGTCAGATGAAACCTTTATGACCTGATTCCTACTTTGGATTTGAGTGTCTTGAATTTAATCAAAGTTATAAAAGAGGCCCAGATACAAAGTTAGTAACTGTATTGCTATAGACATTTACGCTAAAGTGTTGAACTCATAAACTAATAGGATATAACTACAGCGATAATGTGGATTGTAAATTGATCAGAATTAATTTCTTTGGTTTGATGATATAGGTTTGGTGTAAGGGTCAAGTCATGGCTAGTGACTTGATTCATTCTTAAATATAAAACTTTTAACTTAAAGAAAATAGGTTAGCAATCTTCATTATAATTGGTAAGGTGGCTAGAGAATAGGTTCAGAATTTTGCTGCCATTCATTTCATGCAAAAATGGTGTAGTTTTCCCTGTGACCAAATTTTAAAATCTTTATATTTTGTATTAAGTTTATTTCATCTCCATAATTCATTGTCTTCACATTCTATATGAAAGGTCTAGTTTTAGAAATCAATAAGTATGATCTATAAAACTTTCAATGAAAAAAATTACTTACACTATGAATGCAATTATCAAAAACAAAGCTTGAATTATCATTCCAAATTCCTGTAGAAGCACCAATATAAATAGCAATAAAGAGTTTTTAACAAGAATAAGTAGCTCTCCATAATATAGGTGTTTCTTCGTGGCCAAAAAGAGAAAAGCAAATGGATTTTATCTCAAAATTATTTCTGACGGCTTTCTATGGATACTTTTAAGATATGAAATAGTCAACAAAGGAGAATGAACAATCCATATTACAAGAGAGGGAATTGCAAACTTAAATACAATTTAAAGGTGCTAATGGCTAGATAATTGCATTTCTAGATCAGAATAGAGTCGCTTTTCACCTTCTATTTCAAAATTTTCAAAAGTTTTGAAGATTTGTAAAGAGATTGATGGATAAGTTAGATACTAAATAATCCTCATTAAAATTAGTTTATAGCTTAAAAATTTATGCATATCCCATAATCATTTTTTAAATTTAAATACATTAATATTTTGATTACAATTAATTTACTAAATTATGACCACAGATCTTAAAATGTCAAGTCTGAAATTGATTTTGAATTTTATTCTAGCGAGTAAAAGAGTAATGGCCTAGAAGAAACACAAAATAAATGGTATTAGCAAACCAAAAAGTCTATTCAAGTAAAATTGTGAGTAATTATCTGAAGAATTTCTAAAGCATTGAAAGTCAACTATTTTCAGAGGTAATTCGATGATTTGCTAAAGATTGTAGAATAGTTTTTGAATTTAGAGAGGCCAATAAAGCCTTACTTAAAACGTTATTGAAAGGTAAAAAAGGTGAAAGTACAATAATTTGAAGAATAGACCTCCCAAAAATAGTCCATTACCATAATTAGCTGCTTTAATAAAATTCAAGAGCATGTTAATGATATTCAAAGATTGAAATAAAAAAGTAGTTAAAATATTCACACATGTAATTATTATAGAAAGCAAGCCAATTAATGAGAATATTATTCGAAAGGAAACTCTAACTTGACTTGGACATACATAACACTCGTAATTGATTTTTTCGTATTAAATAGAACATGAAGCACATAGAGTTCCTTCATATCCGATTTCACA
The DNA here is from genome assembly GCA_027382625.1 of Tetmemena sp. SeJ-2015. Lineage (NCBI taxonomy): Eukaryota > Ciliophora > Spirotrichea > Sporadotrichida > Oxytrichidae > Tetmemena > Tetmemena sp. SeJ-2015. Next base: position 34,281 of record JAJKFJ010022744.1, on the reverse strand, counting down.
ATCTCCAACTTAATTATAATTAGGCTCTTTCATTCCTAGGCATGCTTTTGGATTAAGACATTTCATGAAAAAATCAGTTAGGTTGTCCTTTCTCCAATACCCAGGCTTTGGACCTATATTTGATCCATTCCTACAAATTGCTTAATCAGGACATTATTTGCAAGATCCTGCAGAAGTCATCTTGATTAAGCTATATGAGGGTGCAATACACAGCTCGCATTTACCTGCTGGAGTAAATTATTCTCCTAATTCACATTCTCGAAGGCTAATTATTAGATTTAAATTCAAGTCTGCAATGTTTAATTCTTCCATCAATTCTAAACTAAGTTAGGCAGTAGGATCAATAGAGTCTAATGAAAAGTAAATGCTATGGTTAAACCCTGGAGTGCTATAAATTTTAACATCTTAAATCGTAACTACTCCTCCGATTATATATTTTAATTTATATAATTAATTTTATTTGATAGCTTTGAATCTATTTTATCCTTCAGAAACAGTTGAGTAATTTTATGCAATGGGTCCTTATTTGTCATATGTTATGTTGACGAGCTAAGTTAGTATACTTGAGGAATCAGATGCTATTAATTATCCATAAATATCTAAAACCTTAAGGGCAAAAGTTTCTAGAAATGCTCCACTTCTAAAATTCGCAATCAAATAAGTATTTTAATAGACAAATATTAAATTAATTAAGTAAAAGTAAATATTAATACAAATAAAAATGACCTCAATTTGGATAAGCATTAAATGAGAAATGAGTTGCCAAACTTACACACCAAATTCAATTGATAAATTTATATAAAGTACTTGAGATAATCTCTATTGTTAAGAATTGAATTTAAATGGATGATTTTTTATTAAAAATATGTTAAAATTTTCTAGTAGTTTTAATTACTAAAAACCTCTCTTTCTGCATATTAGTATTTTTAATGAATTCCTCATCACATAAGCATGTAAAATAATTTTATCTTTTATATTTTACTTTTTTTTCATTTTTGCTTCACTTTGTCGATCATAGCACTGAGCTTAGTCACCCACACATGAGTTGAATTAATAGAATAAACAAAGAATTATATTCTGAATTAAACTATATATAATTTATTAAAAATGAGGAACTTTAAGTCCCTCCTCTTTAAACATTTCTCCCCATAATATTTTTTTCTATAAGTTTTCATAAATAATCGGAAAATTTTCATAAAAGTTCATAATGAAGATTTTCCCAAAAGAGATCCTTGCTTTTTTAATATATTAATCGCATCATTTTCATATTTTATAATCTTATAAACTCTTAAAATTTGTATTTTTAATCCAAGTTATTTTTTTAATTTATCATTTTCTTAACTTTTAGACTACCTTAATCTTAATAAATATTTCTCTTTATGTTAGTTGTATAGCGTCTGCCTCATTTAAGCTTCTTAATGGAAGAGGAAAATATAAATAATTAATAATTGATTGAATTATATATCAGTGTAAATTTCGTCGCACCTACTATGTTACCAGTTCCTCTCTACTTTTCTTTTATTCAATTAGAAAATTACTAAAGTCAATACTAAGATTCTCCAATTTAGCGAAAATTGGCCTAAAAATGATTAAGCTTAGCTGACTTCTTCTAAGCCTCTTTGTCTTTGAAGAATTATCTACTATTACTCGCATAGAGAAGAAACTGAGTGGATCAAACCCTGGTAATTTACCCTTTTTCCATCACTTAGGAAACATAGAAAACAATTATTTCTATGCAAATAACCCATAAACTATAAAATAAACGTCATCAAGTCTAATATAGCATATCATTTTGCTTAAAATAATCGCTTTCTATGTTTTTTTAGGAGGTCAAAAGGATAGACAGCCAAGGTTCCAGAGGCACCGAAGGTCCATGCTCCTGAAGGAATTTATCTATTAAATCCTAAAATTGTATGAAAAAATAAAAAAAAAACTATAGTTATTTTGTTGCATTCCTTTTTTATGAAGGATTGCACCAGTAGAAGGATTTTTTTATTCTGGTAAGAGTGCTAGCAATTTTTACACCTAATAAAAATGCTTTTCTTCTCTAGACTCTCATGTTTTAAAAGCATTTAGTTTTGGCTTTGAATTACTTTCTTGGATAAATGCAAGTGCTTTATCCATTATTTTAATCCCTAACCTGATGAAACTATTCCTTCATCATTAATAAATAATTTAGATATTATGAACTTCTCCTTTTTGCAAGCATTCTAATTATCTATTATCATTGCTCTAATACGAGAGAATCTACGGAAGGGAAGCAATTTCATTTCCATATAGATCAGCACTATTATCTTCAAACATAATTTGAAATACTTCTTCTTTAAACTTATAATGAAATTTGTAGTATTACTGTTCGCTTAATAGCAAAGTAGGCTCAATGAAATCCCAGTAAATAGCTCCTCCTTTTATTTGAGCTTTATTATTCTAAAAACAATTTGCGTGGTCTATTATTATTTTATATTTAGAATTTTCTTGGTAAGAAGATAGGAACAGAGCTCCTCCAATGCCTGAGTTCTCTATCATATCGTTGTAAATCGCATTATTGTCTAAGAAAGTATTCCATAGCAAAGAATAGTTATTTGAATTCCAGGGGAAGGTAAAGAGGTAGAATCCACCATTAATATTATCATCCATAAATTTACTTTACTGTATGGCCATATTCACCCTAATTTTAAGTTAATTTAATGAAAATTAGCTCTTTGTTATAAATAAAAATTATAAGACTGTCAATTAAAACCTAATATCAGTTGTTATAAAGCAAAATTTTAAAAATAAATTAAATTGTGTCTCTCACCAGAATTCTCAATGAATATAGCACCTCCTGAGAGAGCACTGCAACTTTTAAAACTACTATTTCACTTTAAAATAATAAAACAGAATCATTATTTAAAAGCAATAAAGCAATATATGATATCACATTACTGGAATTAGGATAATTCATAATATTGAATGTAGTTTCCTTTATGAAAATAGCTCCACCAAAAGATGCAGATAAATTGGCGAAGAAACAGTTTTGGATTACAGTATTCCAGCAATTATAATTTATTAAAGATATTTAATGCTCTCTATTTATTATAAAGAGAAACATACCACCTCCCCTCTTCTCAAGATTTAAAGAGATTCCAAAAAAATTAAATTATTTTGGCAATTAGAATGGTTGTCATAAACTATTTAAATCAAATTTAAGTGAGAGAAAAATAAAAACTTTTATAATTAAATTATTCAACTATTTTAAACTATTAGAGATAATTAATTGCTAAATTAATATCTTTATATCTAATATTCCACCATAAATAGTAGAATTACTGAGGACGAGTTATATTTTCTCAGCATATATTAGCTGAGTCCCTATTTAGCTAAAAAAGGAAAGAGAGGTTAAGTTTGCTTATTTATCAGAGTCTTTTATATATATTTCATCTCCATTAAGCTCTGCCTTGTTATCTATGAATTATGAATCTAGGATTGTTATAAATTAGTGCCCTTACGAATAAATAGCTCCTCCATTTTATTAAGCATAGTTTTTAGTGAAGATACATTTTTTCAATGTGATATTTACTCTCGCTGAAATATAGAGAGCACCTCCAAATCCTGCTTTTCCACCAAAAAAGATAAATTAAATAAATATTTTTCTATAAAGATGAGGCTATCAAAATTAGCTTCTGTCGCAAATCCAATCCTAATAAATCCTCCTTTCCTATTTATAGAACCTAAAAAGTCAGCATCTTCAAAAAATAAAGTATTAGTAATGCTAAGCCAACTTTAAGTCGCAACAAGTAAAGAAGAATAGGTGATCCTGTTATTTGTGAAGTTGCAATCAGTTACCACAATATAATGAGTTTTTAAATAACTTATTGATATTCACTTAAATTCAATTCTGCTATTTAAAGGAAAATTAAATTTTACCCGTCCTTTATAACTAGATCTTATGATAGAAAAGGGAATTTAACATCTTTTTAAATTTAATCTCTGTCTTTTTAATATTTTTATTGAATATGTTGTTAAAAGAGAGATATGATAGTATCTTCTGCATAATTGTCTTCATAGATACTATCGTTTATATTAACTAAAGGCCTAAAAATAATAAATTTAATGTAAGAGCTTTACTTAAGTTTAGTGTAAGGATGAAATCCATATGGACCAAAGCTAGCTACCAATGATTCAATTGAAATAGAATTTGTGCTTGACTACACAGCAGAATATTTTGCACTATTGCCTGTGAAGGTGCTGTCTTCCATCTAAGCGCTTGATGATTCACATTTAGCAACTCCACCTTCAACAAAAGCCGAATTATTTGTAAACGCTGAATATTAAGATCAAAAGAAATTATTAAATCACAAAATTAAGAGATAAGGATCCATTATCATATTAAAAATACACAAAAGTCTTGTCTACCTTAAAATCGACCATTTCTAGGTTTTAATTTAATTCCTCTTAGGAAATAATTTAACTATTTTTATTTTTTTCAGGAATAGAAGTAGTTAAGTCGACTGTAGAAATCTATTAAAGAGATATGGTTATGAATACTGTATTAGCCTTTTTAGAATACTCTATTTATATTATTTTTAAAGTTAAATTAACTCAAATAAGTTAGAGCCAGTATAGCTAATAATTATGGCGCTAATTAACCAGGTTTAACTTTTTATAATATTATGCAAATATTGAATTAAGTTACATTTTTTAATTAAGATTTAAAGATAGACTCTAATTGTAAATAACCTACTCCTCCATTAATAGCAGAATTATTACGAAACTCATTGAAAGAAAATGAAAATTAATTTTATTTTATTCATAAATATTTGTATATGCTGAATACTTAAGCCAGATAAAACTTTATACTGAATTAAATAAAAAAAATATGCAAATAATTGTATATCGAGCCATTCGTCCCTTGATTATTATAAATTAGATTAAATTCGGTAAGGAGGGATTGGCAAATATAAAATAAAGCCTGCTTTTAATATGATATATAGTGGATATTATATGTAGAAGATGTTATATTCTGTTTTAGTTAAATTAATTTTGAATGGAAATCAATTAAATTAGCCCGTAATATAAATAGTTTTAAGATGGACAAAAAGAAACTCATGAATAAAGGAAATTTATGTTCTTAAGTGAGGTCAAATTTCCTGAATCAAAATCTGACAAAAATGAAGTGAGAGCACTTTTAGAGATATAGGATGAGGCAAGAGGTAAAATTGCCAAAATAAATTAGCGCTCTGAAAATTTTGCTGATAATTAATTTTTTAATCCGGACTTTCTTGTTATGATAATCTGATTTAATAGCTTTAATTTAAGGCTCAAATTTATGAAGTTAAAATTAAAATTTAAATCAAACTAGCATTGAAGATAATATTTCAACTTCAAATCATAAGATTGTCTAAAGATTATATTAAAGAAAAACTAATTTATTTCGTGCCTATACCTTAACACCTATTTATATTCTATTGATATTGTAAGTAAACTTTATAAAATTGATTTAAAAAAATCTAATAAATATCAGTAATTTTACTTCTTACATCATAAAATGTTGAATAAAGTACTTTGTATATTAAAAACTCAAAAATAAATTGTAATTTTAAGTACTATTAAAGTAAAATAGAAGTAAATAATGTATTTTTGAAATTTTATATAATATTTAAAACCCGAAATTACTCAAAAATAACTACATGATCCATCCTATCTCAGTTTCATTTTGACTCTAAGGTATGGATGTAGTCACCCTTATCAGTAGTAATAGCCAGTTCTCAACATCAACTCCATCGCAAAAATGTTGAGAGTGCCAGCGCGCAACTATACTCTCGCATTTGAAAGTTGCAGATGAGAAAGTTAGGAGTTGCAGCTGTTCCTCATCGCACTTCTAAGTTTCAAGATGTGCACATCAATTATTTGATTGATCCTCAAACTCTTCGCCATTTAGGCATTTAATTTTTGACCAGAATGAAATTTATTGCACTAGAGTTATTTTTAGTTGTTCAATATTATTTTTGTTATAAGTTTTACATTTAAGAATTTTGGGGTTTGAATTGAATCTTATTTTACATTGCAGTTTTAGAAATTCATATTCTTAAGGTAAGCGTAGTTATGATTGTAAAAGTAAAACATATTTCTTGAGTCTTTATTTTTGCAATCAAGAGTTATGTTTGATAATTCCATACTATATTAGGTAGTGTGATCCTTTGAAAAAATTTGTCTGCTAAATAAAATACTGCCCAGAGGAGAGTCGTTCTTATTATATTAAAAATTTAGCTTTAATTTTTTAAACCTGTTATAATTCTGTGTTTTTGTTTTTGAGAACATAAAGAACATTCATATCAATCAAATTATTTTGTAATAACATAAATGAGTAATTTTTTCAACTATTAAGATTTTTGTAGGAAATCATTCTTAATAGAGATAAATTATACCTGATTAAATGAAAAAAATTTCTCATCTTCAAAATTTTAATAAGATACATCTCAAGTCTTTTTTTTACTTCGAATATTATTATAAACAAGAAAATTGATAATAAAAAGCATAATATATAATTTATAAAAAGTTATTTTAAGTTCTCTTCTAGTTTAATATTTGAAATGACTGCTGAATATCCTGATAATCTGTAAATCACACCTCCTGCAACTGAGGCTCGGGATAAAGCAAAAACACTGCTCTATATATTTAAAACGCTCATATCTATGTCAGTGTAAATCACTCCTCCATGAGTAGCTGAATCAAAAATTAATATCATAAAGATCAAATTAAAAAACACTTAATAATTTTAATTAATTCAAAAGATATAAAAAATTTTGTTGTTTAAAAATTAAATTATTTGTCATTTTTGAATTAAATATAATGTTTTTTAAATTTTCTTAAGTGTTAATTAGATTAATTTAAATAAACTCTAACTTTATTCCAAGAATTTGAGAAAAAAAAAGAATGAATCACATTCAAACTCAGCTCCACCATTAATCTTTTTTGCGATCTCAATATTATTATAAAATAAGATAAGAAATTAAAAATAATTCGTTTAATTAATTTCTTAATTAATTCATATGATCATGTAAAATTTAAATTAAATTAAGTAATCTAAAATCTTCTAGAAGATAACTTTGTGATCTTTCTCGTATTCTCTGATAATTATATCGTCGAATTAAAATCATTTCCATTTATTTTACAGAAGAATCAAATTTCGATCTTTCTAATTGCTAATTTTATTCATAATACTGTAGCTATATTATCAATTAAAAGTTTTATTAAATAATTCTGATTTAAAAACAAATACATTATATAAAATTTCCCACAAAATTAGAGTTTGTCATTTTAATGTTATATTTCACTGTAACATAGCCGAAGTCATAATATGAATCATAAAAATATAAAATTCATTCGTTATTTAGTAATTGTTATAAAAATATTTATAGAACTTAAATAATTATTAATTATTCAGTTTATATAACTAAAGTGCTCCTCATTTTGCTTTATCAACATAACAAGACTAATAATTGATAAGTGTATTAAAATTTGAAATGTGAAAATCGAATGTGCTCCTTATCTTAAAGATTCTTACACTTCAACTTTCGTTGCTCTATCGTTTTATTTTAGCGCAAATTTAATATCACATCACCTCTTAAACTTAAGCTGGTTTTATAATTTACTGTCGATATTATATCTCTAATTTTTCAGTCTAGATATATATGAGAATGAAGAATTTTTTATATAAGAAATTTTTCTCTTTGCAATCTATCGATATTTTAGGAAATTCACTAGAAATTTGCCTCATTTATTCTAAATAATCTTTTTAGTTTTATTTATTTGATTATTTCTAAAGAAGAAAGTTTCAATTTATTCTAAGTAAGAAAAATAACGAGTACTATTTCTTTATTAATCGGTTTTATTCTTTGAAGAAAAAAATTGAAATAAAATTATTTCTATTATATTATTTAGCATATATTTTAATTATAATTGTTGCTTTAATATGTAATTTTTTTATAAATTTCTTGAGTAACAGCACTAATAATAAAGCATGCATAAAATCCTCCATATTTTTATGCTGTATTATACTTGCCTATTACGCTTGTGAAAGTTGTTAATGAATAAGGAGTGGCGGATGCAAAAGCTCCTCCAATTTATTTATTTAAAAAGTAGATAAATAGTTCATGATTATAATTTATGCTGTGTTATTGGTGAATGTGCAATTATCAATATCAATATCACTGTAATATCATTAAAAATTATAACTTGTAATAGGTTGCAATTGCTCCTCCTAAAATTAAAATTCCAATAAATATTGAATTGATTTAATATTTATAAGTTTACAAAAGCTCTATTAAAGTTAAGAATTAAATTAAAATCAGTGATTTTTTAAAATAATAAACGGGGAGATGTAACTTTGTGTCACTTAAAATAGCTGATTCACCCTCTGATTTCAGCTTGTCCGATAGGCATTGAAAAATAAATATGAGTTTCTTCTTTAATCTTCTCAATCGCACCTCTCAACAGGGAGATATTAAGCGCGCATTATCCTAAAGACCAAATACTACTTCTATTAAAAAAATATCGTTTATAACTATAAGTTGAGCGCTCCCACAATAAAATGCAAGGATAAAAAGTTCTTAGAATTTAATGCTGAATCAAATGGTGTAATTATTATTCAAATTGGACACACTTCATTTCATTTTTAATTTAATATTTAATTTAATTCTCTTTTCCATTAAATTCTAAGATATATTAAGAAAAGTGCAATTTTTAATTTGGATCGATTTGAAGCTTTTGTAAAGTAATAAAGCTCCTCCAATTTATTAAGAATAGCAATTTTGGAAGACTGAATTTGTAATATTTTAATATTTTGCGCTTGCTATTTAACTTGATGTCTAAATTTAAAATTAAAAAATTAAAGCTTAGATTTGAATTAAAATTGAAGATTGGTTAAAATGATAAGGCAGGAGGAAAAACAAAAAATTAAAACATAAGTAGATTAAACTTTCCCTCTATTCTCCAATCTATTCTATAGATAATTAAATATTCACATGATTTTTACTCTTGTATATTTCCATTAGTAATTTTAATATGATGTGTAAACTTTTCTATTTTTCATAATCCTGTTACTCAGAAATTTAATTCCTCTAAATCTGAAAGATTACTACCACACAAAAGTTAGGATATATGTTTTTAAAAATACCATCACTTAAATAAAAAGATGGAAAGATTTAATGAAAACCTGATCTAGATATATAAAATAGCAGTGGTGTCGGATTTATATTACTCTAGAGTTTCTAGTAAATTTAATATTTATGAGATAGCACAAACAGGGTTGCAAAAGAAAGTTATATGCTGTATTTTCATAATTTTTCCGTATCTCCGGCTCGATTTAATAGACCATAAAATATGATTTAAGGTCCTAAATAAAGGAAAAGTTTGCATTCCTTATGCTATGCACCAACTAGTTTTTTGAATCCTTAATAATTTACTGTTTGAAGATCACTATAAGAAAGAATATAATTAATGTGAATGCTATTTAATTCAAAAAAATTAATTAAATTTAAATTAAAAGATTGATTTAATCTTAATTGTCTAAACTGTTTCCCTGTAATGAGTCAATAAAATAACAGCGCCTCCTAACTAAGAGTAATCTTCCTATCCAATTATTCTCAAATCTTGAAATCTTTGGCAATCTGCATATATTTGAGTTATGATGCTTGGTTCATAGATCCTTCCTAGGTCAATAACTGCTCCTCTCTCAGCATATGAATTAAGAATAGTCAGGTTTTAAAATGTACTTTAGTAATAAGAAACCCCTTAAGATTTTAAAATTGATCCTTGTTACTTAGAAGTGACATTTATAAAGGAGCTGTGCTTAAACTCAACAACTTATATTATCCGAGTATCGTATTAGAGAAAAGAGCCACTTTACAAGGAAGAAATGGTATTAAATGTTGAATAAAGCACTGAGAGAGAGAACAGTTTTTTAGTCTTTGCGATTTAATAATTTTATAATTACAAGAATGTGGAGATCAGGCCGCCTCTTATTGATGTGGAGTGTATATTTTAAAACTATGATTTTTAGATTGAGTAATTGCCTAATTTATTTAAATCAATTTAAATCAGTGATGCTCCTTCTGATAATATATCAAAAATATTTTAATTATATATCTCTCATCGTTATATTGCAAAGATTAAGAAGAAAACTCCTCTTGTCTAATTTGATTATGCCTTTTTTATTTTGCGAAAAGTTATCTTAAGTTGAATTATTTGTTGAAATGCTTGCAAATTATGAATCTTAAAACTAGATTTAATTGCAGTTAGAGCAATTTAGCACAGTTAAATCTTAATAATTTCTGCAATTCAATATCTAAACTTATTAAAACTTAGCAGTAGTAAGGAGACAAGATGCATTTATCCCAGAATCTAAATCGCCACAAGACTCAAAAGTTTTCTAAATTATATTATAGCAATATGGAAATTTAATTCTCACCTTTGAAAATATCTGTATCTTCTAAAATAATTAGAGTAAAATTGCAAATTTTAGATGGAAAAAAGTTCGGATGAAAATAGAGATTATACAAGAAATTGTAAATATATTTAAAATACTAAAGTGCAATTAATAATTCTACATTTTAAGTAAGTGATTTAATTCAATTATCTTTAATCAATACTCTATGCTTTGAAAACTGGCAACAAATATTTTTATACAGTGGAATCATCGTAATTATTAAGCATTGTTTATAAATTTTAATAAGTTGGGTTGCAGTTAACAGATATAGTTGAGACTGTTAAATTTTTAAAGTTTGTAATCTAAAATATGGCACTATTTTTATCCTAAAAGTTTGAAGAAACCATATCCAAAGTTGTAGAAGTCTTGATGTTTGAAATTTAAAGCATGTCTTATGCTCCTACGTAAATCAAGTTAGAAACATATTTATCTTTTGTAATTGTTACATCTTAAATGATAACTGATTGAAACTGTACACTCTCATCTGAATAAATTAAACCCATTTCAAACTAAGAATCTATTGTCTCATTAAATTCAACAGATTAGATTAGTAAATTTGAAGGCTGCTAATTATTGGTGAATCCATTTTAATTTATTTTGATTAAATATTAGTTGCCAGTAAAATATGAGGAAGCGATAAAATAGACATTATCAAAAATTAATTATCCCAGTGGTTATTAAAATTATGAAAAAACAGTATCCCCAAAGCAAGACTAGATATTTGGGAGGGAATTATTTAACTCTTTTTTGCTATATTATAACTTTAGAATGGAATTGATAGGAATAAAATAATAATTTTTTTCTTAAAATATCACTTGTTTAAGTACTAATTCTGGAAGCGACTATGTAATTATAAATTTTTTAAAGTGATGATGCCCTATTTCTGCTTTATATTAAAATTAAACTGTTTGATACATTTATGCAGAGCCATTATTTCAAGAAAATAACCCAAAAATATTGTACCTATTAGACACAAAAATTCATTTTTTTCAATTTTAAAATTTACTCAAGCAAAAAAACATTAAATAAATTATGATCATATCTTTTTTTTATCTAATCAATTATCGTCATAAATTTCTTCTCGTCTTTAGAGATTGTTTGAGAGCGTAACGATTATAAATTATGGCTATTATTCATATTTTTTATGGCAGGAAAAAATTTTGTAAACTCGTGGGAAAAAAAGCAATAATTTTGAATTGATGTATTAAAATAATAACTTAGACTTTTAACTTTATGAAAAAACTAATTTATATTAAGAAATATACTAAATTAATATTTGTCAAATACGAATAGGTGATTTAGGAAATAGCATTCACAAATACAAAGTGATTTAAAATAGTTGTTTAGCTGATATTAATTTCATTCTTTAATTTAAAAACAATTTTAATGAAAATGGGTTTTGAAGTAATTGACATGACACAACAGCTGCAGCTCAAGAAAAGATGAAAACTTTCAACATTTGTGTCAATACTAAAACAAATATAAATAATGTTTGCAAAATTATCTGTCAAGGTAAGACAAAATATTTATGAGTGTAATAACTTTTGATATTGTAGAGTGAATGTATGTATGAATACAGCTAAAGAAAAGTTAAATGCAACTACTCAAATGCTCGAAGAAGATGGATCAACTAACTCAAGCACTCAAAATCAAAATCAAAAGCAGAAGATGCCAATTAGCAGTACTCAAATACTTTTCAGGTGTCTTTAAGCTGTGGCAACAAATGTATTTTGAAAATAAATTACACGATAACCTAATGCTATCTTCGCCATATTGTGTGTTTTTCAAAAAGTGGTATATATCACATCAAGTAGGTTGAATGGATATTCCCAGATATTTTAAAAGGTGCTATTTTGGATTAAAGAAATGGTACAACTGTAGCACTAAATTATTGCTCCAAATAGCGTAGTCACTCCTTCAAATCGTGAATTATATACTTGAATTGAGCCATTTTCAACATTTAAAAGTGCATTAAAACCAGTGATACTATTTTCAACAAATTTTTAAAGTATTTTTTAAAAATAATTTTAAAAATTAGGCAAATAAAGCAAGCATGATTAAGGATTACTGGAAATATTAATTTAATATAGGTATCTACTTTCTGATAACAGCTCATATCTATTTAATACTTTGAAAAAGAGAAGACCAATATATCAAGATTAATTTACTTGCTGATAAATAGAATAGAGTTCCTCCAATAAATAATGCACATTTTAAAACTATTTAGTCACCTCTTTATTATAATATAGCTATATACACAATAAATAGTTTATAGAAAAATAAATTCAGAAATTAAATTTATGATTACTATTTTTCCTATTATATAATACCTATGTAAAATTTGGGAACTAAAGTCATAACTACAGCTGTAATTCAGCATTGTATTTAATAAAATAATCTCCATACTGTTACCACTATTTCATTAAGAATCTTCTGACAATCTTTTAATAAGCCATAAATAAAATTTCTCTTAACTCCCGACTTTCCATTTAAATTCCCCTCATATTGCTTTAATTTAATACTTACTATATTTTATATTTTTTAAAAAAAATAGTTAAAATTTAATTAAATTTTAACAATTTAATTCAATATTTTGAAGGGTAATATTTTTCAGAATAAGAAATCCATTTGTGATTTTCATAAAGGAATATTTCTATTTCTTGGTGTTATCTTATTCACTTGAGATCATTTAGGCTTCATCACAACTTTGGATTATCTGTTCAATAGAACTTTCATTTTCAGAGAACATGAATTCACTACTCTCAAAAGTAATATTTTATAGTAGGGACGACGCCTCAATTATTTCATTTTGAATATTAAAATATTCTGTTTGAGAGGGATGCTTTGACTTAGTAAAGAGATAAATCTAAATTCATATATCTTTAATCGGAAAATAAAATATTCGTTCTTTAACAATCTTGAAAATAAAGTGAAATATTTTATCCATTTAAAATTTGGCCGAGCACTAATGAATCGCTAAGGAAGGAACTATTTTTGATAAAAATTATCGAGTCTGAAGCATTTATGATTGGGTTCTATTTTCTATTTTGACAATTGATAAAAGTAGAATTTTCTATTTGTATGACTGATTGAGTTTGGATGTTTATCAAGCTTTGGTGAGAAATATTTTGAATAGCTGGTAGGTCAGTGCAATTAATTGTCAAATTTTAGATGTGAATGTTTTGAATCTCGTCTAAGATTGAAGGAAGTGAGATTACTGAAGTAGTTCCCAATTCAAAGAAATCTGATGCATTTAGAATCAAGCTTTCGAAGGAGATCTAGTTTTATGGAATCGAGTTCTAAGGAAAGGAAATCGGTATTAGATATACGATTACTCCTAAAAGTATAATCACTCAAAAAATCATTAATTTGAGAAATTAATTAACTATTTTGAGTATAAAATATCGCCATATTTTATATCCCTTTATATTTGGGTTAATCTTGATCTCTTTTTTTAAAATAAAAATAATAAAAATAGAGAAGCTTTATTGGATTATATTAATGTATTAAAATATTATATTTATAAATTATATCACTTGATGAAACTTAGCGTTAAACATTAGTAATTATTTTTATTTTGCTTTTCATTTCTCATAAAATAGTCACAAAGAGTTATTTAAAAATACTACATTACAACATCAAAAAGAATAAGAATTATTTCTTATTTAAAATTAATATATATAGTTTAAATTTATTCAAATAAGAATAAAGTTGCAACCAACTAGATGCCAAAATATAAAAAGAATATTATTTATTTATTTTAAAACTCTTCTTCTGAGCTTATTAAGGAACTCAAAATAACAGCTCTTGTTGAATGTACTACGTTTGCTACTGTCAGCGGAGAAATCTTGAGATAAGGAAACCATCTATCAAAGATCTTCGAGTGCTACTTCAATGTGAAGTGCGCTTAGTGGCACTCTCTGCAATTTTGCAATTGAAATTTTGTTTAGAACTGGCTATTACTACTAATAAGAGTAACCACATCCAAACCTTAGAATCAAAATGAAACTGAGGATGAGCAGTTTATTTTTATTAATTTCGCGTTTGAATCACATTATTATAAGTATGAATAAACAAATTAATTATCCATAACTTATTACAGCTATTTGGTGGAAATATTTTCTATTATTTAACAATCAGGGAAGTCAATAATTAAATTAGCGTATTTTCTTATTAATAATAATTTGAAATGGAGTGTTCCTCATTATTTTGAGATGCTAATTATCTTCAATTCTAATCAGCCTTGCTTCATTTTCCTTTTTGCTATAGTCTTAGAACCCTTGGTCATCTTGATGTTGGCTCATTTTGTAAATTATCGATAGTTTTAATATTTAATAACTTTTAATAAATAAAGAATACGAATATTTAATATCAGACTGTAATTGTACTCCACTCTCTGCAGCTCCTGCGACAGCATTTATTTTTCTCCAAATTCCTGCTTGGTAGCTTGGTATGTATTGTTCCTGATTATTGCTTAGTACATTTGCACATTGGTACAATTAGAGTGTAATTTTTAAAATATATTACGCCTTTATTGTACCAATGTACCAATCGCTGAAAATGTGTTTTTAATTCATTAAAGCGTAATTAATATTTTTAAACTTTAATCATTTCATTATAAATTTCTGCTTTCTTTTAACTTCCGATTCAAATAAAGATTATTAGCAACTAAAAATTAGGAACACTCAATTTCAAACTATTTTGAGCTAGAATAAATGTTAATTTCATTATTGACTTTACTCCTTAATGTTAGAATATTAAAATCTAAAATAACCTTAATAAAATAATATTGTTAAATATCTGTTTTTATAGTTTTCCTTATCACTTTAATCAAATATTTTTTATTTTTAATTTGGTATAATTTAATTTTAAATAGGGTCTTATAAATTTAAAAGAATTTCCTCTCTTTATCCATCATATTTAAATTTAATCTCTAATTAAATTAATTAATTATTTATCCTTAATATTTTAATGTTTAAATAATTATATCAATTTATTATTTTTGCACAAATCATTAACTTGACAGTAAAATTTTTGCAAATTAAAATAAATGAATGATTTATTTTCAAAGAATATATCTTATTCTATATATGCTTACTTTTTTCGAAATTAAATTAAATGAATTAAATATCACTCTAGATTTTTTACAGATTTAATTATATCACTGTTTTGGTTTTATATCTCATTCTAAGTATTTGGTTGGATTATAGATATCTGGTTATGATTTTCTGAAACGAGTGCATGCTAATATCGTTCGCTTTAATTTTTGGTTAGAGATAGGTATTTGTAAATATTTTATCTTTTTAAATACTCTCTTAGATTTTGAAGATTTTGCTCAGTCAGTCTTATACCTTAAAGATGGTAGATGTTCTTAACAATAGCAGTAAGCTAATAGTATTCTTCAAGGTTATACTATAAATTGCCTTCTTCTAATTATTTCTGAAAAGATGTATCGGTTGTTGCTTCATTTCTTTTGTTGCAATTCAGACGTATATAGATCTTCTAGATTTAATTTAGAGAGTGTCTGTATTTAAACTTTATGAGGAGGAAAAGCCAAACAGCAAAAAAGGATATGTTCACCAAATACACAAAGAAAGTTAAAGCGAGTTCCCCCTATACTTTAGTTTAATCAGATGAAACCTTTATGGCCTATTTCCTACTCTCAGTGTTAGTGTCTTGTACATAGTTCAAATTATAGAAGAGACCTAGATACAGAGTTATTAGCTGAACAACTAAAGAAAAGTTAGCTAAAGTGTTGAACTCAGACACCATAAAAGGCCTCGCCTTTGAAATTAGCAAAAATGATCTATAAAAATTAAAGAGAATAGTAATCCTTACAGTAAAAAGGCAATTATCAAAAATAAAGCCTGAATTATTATCCTGTATTCCTATAGAAGCACCAATATAAATAACTAAAAAGAATTCTTAACAAGAATGAATAGTTCTCCATAATAAATGTGTTTCTTTGTTGACAAAAAGAGAAAAGACAAAGGATTTTATCTTAAAACTGCTTATGAATGCTTTTTATGGAGGCTTTTTAAATAAACAAAAGCAAACAAAGGTAAATGAAAAATCCATATCAAAAGACTCGGAATGGCTAACTTAAATATAGTTTCATGGTGTTATTCGCTTGTTATGTGTATTTCTAGATCCTAGTAAAGTCGATACTCATCATCAATTTTGATATGTTCAAAAGTTTTGAAGATGTTTAAAGCTATTGATGGATAAGTTAGATACTTTATAAGCATCATAAATATGTAAATGCAGATATAAATTTCTTTAATTAAAAATTTCATTTGATTTATTGAGGATTAATTTAAATATACTACACTATAACCAAAGATCTGTAAATATCAAGTCTGAGATTGAATTTAAAAAATATTCTAATGATTATGAGAGTGATAACCTAGAAAAAACTCAAAATAAATGGTAGGAGCAATCCAAAAAGATTATTAATGTAAATTGAGAATAGTCATCTGAAGTATTTCTAAAGCATTGAATATCGACAATTTTGAGAGGCAATTAAATAATTTTTTGAAGATTGTAGAATAGCTTTTAATTTTTGAGGCCATAAAGTCGTACTTAAAAGTTATGATATCAAAAAAATGGGGGAAAATTTAAAAAAACCCCCCCCAAAAATAGTCCATTATTAACAATTTTCAAAAATACAAGAGCATGTTAATGATATTGAAAGATTGAATTAAAAAGTAACTGAAATACTTATGCATTTTATTGTTAATAGAAAGCAAGCCTAGTAGAGTGAATATAGCTCTAAAAATAACTCTAATTTTATTTGGGCAAGGAAAACATTCATGGATATTTTTTTCGTACTTCAGAGAACATGTAGCACAGAGAGTACCTTCATATCCAATTTCGCAATCTCCAACTTAATTATAATTAGGCTCTTTCATTCCTAGGCATGCATTTGGGTTTAGGCATTTCATGAAAAAATCAGTTTTGTTATTCTTTCTCCAGTATCCTGGCTTTGGGCCTATGTCTGATCCATTTCTACAAATTGCTTGATCAGGACATTACTAGCAAGATCCTGCAGAAGTCATCTTGATTAAGCTGTATGAGGGTGCAATACACAGCTCGCATTTACCTGCTGGAGTAAATTATTCTCCTAATTCACATTCTCGAAGGCTAATTATTAGATTTAAATTCAAGTCTGTAATGTTTAATTCTTCCATTAATTCTAAACTAAGTTAAGCAGTAGGATCAATAGAGTTTAGAGAAAAGTAAATGCTATGGTTAAGCCCTGGAGTGCTATAAATTTTAACATCCTAAATTGTAACTATTCCTCCGATTAAATATTAGAATTAATATAATTTAATTTTATTTGATAGCTTAAAATCTGTTTTATCCTTCTGAAATAGTTGAGTAATTATATATATTGGTGCTTCTCGTGTCATATGATATGTTGACGAGCTATGTTAATATACTTGAGGAATCAGATGCTATTAATTATCCATAAATATCTAAAATCTTAAGTGTAAAAGTTTCTAGAAATGCTCCACTTCTAAAATTTGCAATCAAATAAGTATTCTAATAGAGAAAAATCTAATTTAGTTGATTAAATTGTAAAAAGTATTTCAAACTATTTACCTCATTTTTTCGGCTCGTAATGGTGGGCACTAGTAGTTGTAGTACACCAGAAAGGCTAATAAAATTAAATAATCATCACTTATAACCTAATAGACATTTTTATCTTTAAATATTAATTTTTCAAAAAATTTATATCACTTTAATAATTTAAAATAAATTAGTCCGAATTTTATAAAACTCTTGATGGTAAAGTTAATTATTTTTTCACAAATCTTTATTTCCATTCGGTAATTTTTTATATTTTCCATCAGCACCATAAACTTAATAAATATTTATCTTTAAGTAAGCTAAATAGCATCACTATTGCTTAAATATCTTGAAGATAAATCACTTTATTTGCCTTCTAATTATCGATTCCTCAATTTCTAATAGGATAGACTCTAGGGAAGAGATGCGATTTCATTTCCATATAGATCAGCAGAATTATCTATAAAAATACTTTAAAATACCTATTCCTTAAACTTGTAATGAAATTTGTAGTATTGCTATTCTGCTAGAAGCAAAATTGGCTCAATGTAATCCCAATAAATAGCTCCTCCTTTAATTTGAGCTTTATTTCGATAAAACTTATTTTAATAGTCAATAACAATTTGGTATTTAGAGTTTTCTTGGTAAGATGATAGGTACAGAGCACCTCCAATTCCAGAGTTATCAATCATATCGTTGTAAATCGCATTATTATCAAAGAAATTATTCTATAGCAAAGAATAGTTATTTGAATTTTTTTTTTTAAAAACCCTTCCTGAAAGTTTAAATTTTTAAAATTGCTATTTCACTTGGAAAATAAAAAATAAGTTTTCTATTTTTCAATTTATTACCCGAAAAGTTGAATTAATTTCTGGAATGGGGATAATTAAAATTTTTAATAATTTCCCTTTTAATGAAAACAGCTCCACCAAATGAAGCGGATAAATTGGCGAAGGAACAATTTTGGATTACAGTATTCCTGCAATTATAATTAATTGCATTTATTAAATTCTTCTTTTTTTTATTATAAAGAGAAGCATGCCGCCTCCTCTCTTCTCAAGATTTGCAGAGATTCCTTAAAATTAATAAAACATATTTTTAATAATTATTCTATGATTATATTGAAAATCTAAAATAAAGGATTCGTGATTTAGAAATAAATAGGCTTTGTAAAGGGTAGGTTGCGAGTTCAGGTAGTCATTACTAAATACCTCTACTTTCCGGAGGTCCCCTTTTGGGCTAAAATTGGTTTCTTTTAAAAAATTGAAAATAAGAAAAAAAAAGTGTTTAGGGGTTAATGTTTGGGGCGTAGCTTTTTCCCCCCTAGCCCTACTTCAAATTTTAGGCCCCAAAATGGGTAATTTTTGTGGCAAAAATTGTTTAGTTTTGGTCATTCATTCTTTTAAAAGAGTTGATTAATTTTTTTCTTTAATTCAAGAAAATAACTTAAATTAATAAAACCAAGAGCAGATCATTTGGTACTCATGTTTTTTTCATTTATTGAAAATGAGTGAAATAGCAATATTTCTTTAAAAAAATATTTTCTTATTATATTATATTCCGCCTTAAACATTCGAATCATTTAGGGAGAGTAGTACTTTCTCAGCATATATAAGCTAGCTCCCTATTTCATTAAAAATTGTAAGAGAGCTCAAACTTGCTTATTTATCAGAGTCTTTTAAATAAATTTCATCTCCGTTTAGCTCTGCTTTGTTATCCATGAATTAAGTATCTAGGATTGACAAAGATTTATAGCCTTAGGAATAAATAGCTCCTCCATATTATGAAGCATAATTTTAAGTGAAGATACAATTCTTCAAGCTGATTTCTGCTCTTGCTGAAAAATAGATTGCTCCTCCTGAGCTAGCTTTTCCTCCTTAAAAGATATTTTATAACCAGAAATTTAAAGATATTTAATATTCATAAAGATATTATTGGAAAAATTAGATTTGGTTGCAAAACCAATCCTCATAAACCCTCCTTTCCTCTCTATTGTGCCTTAAATATTTTCATCCTCCTAAAAAATACAATCATTAATGTTTATCTTGGAATAAGCAGCGACTATTATTGAAGAATAGGAAGAACTAACTCTGTTATTTGTAAAAGTGCTATATTATATTTAGATATTATGAAGTTTTAAATTAAATTCTTTTATATGGTTTTAAATTTAATAACCAAATAATTAACTAGATATATAAGCAAACTTTTTGAGATTGTGCTCATGATTAAATATGAGTTCACTTTAATATTATCAGGCAAACTTTATCATAAATATTTATTTTTATAAATATGACTAAAACTATAAATATGAAACATTTTTCAGGAAGAATGATCATTTAATCTAATCTAATTTAGATGATATTAATTCTGATAATTTATTTAACTTAATGTAATGAATTAAAATTTCATCATTATTATTTATGACACTCCTCTATTTCGATTTAAATTCTGAGTTATAGTTTCATAGAATAGAGAGATGATTGTATCTTGTGCTTAATTGTCTTCATAGATGCTAAATGTTATATAGCTAAAAGTATAAAAATTTAAAATTAGAATAAATAAGTAATGACCAAGTTTAGTTATTGGCCTAAAGCCAAAAGGGCCAAAGCGAGGCACTCTTGCTTCTTCATAAAGAGAGCTAGTGCTTGAATATACACCTCCAAATTTGGCTCTATTGCCAGTGAAGGTGCATTCTATTGACTATACACTTGAAGATAAAGATTTTACCACTCCACCATCAAGCAAAGCAGAATTATTTGTGAACGTTGAATATTACTATATCACTTTTTATTTTAAAAACCTTATTTTCTTCAATTTTCATTTCTGTAAGCTATGATAGAGGCTAAAATTTACTTATTATGAGCGCAATACTATATGTGCTCCTAGGAGGGCTTAGTATTGCAAAATCGCTTTTAATATTAAAATTTACCATTTCCATATCCTCAAGAAAACTATCTTTCTCTCTTAAAAAAAGAGTGTCCAGTAAGAAAGAACGAGATGAACTTACCGTTCAAATAAATTTCTAGCAAGCGATTTAAAATCTATTCCGAGAGGATAATATTAAGATCTATAGATGGATTAAATTCTTGCAAATACTACACCTCCATTGACTGCAGAATTATTAACTAAACCATTTTCTAATATATAACGTTAACTAAATCAAATTTAGCAATATTTAAGTAATCTGAATACCTACACCAGACCAGGCTTTCTACAGAATTCATAAGTTAATTTAAAAGATAAATAAAAATTTAATTGTATATTGATCCTTCATACCCTTGGTTATTGATGTAAGTATATTAAAATTAATTTTTAAAGATAAGGTGGTTTATTATAAGAATTTACTTCCATAATCGTAAAAGGTCGAGTATAAGACTCTGTATATTCAAACTTCAAAATATGAAAGGATAATTAGATAAGATATCTATAATTTTTATTTAAATAAAAGTGAAGTAATTTTTTAGAAAATCATTTTGACTCTACCGTTCTATCATTTTTAAGTAACTTTTTTTATTTAATAATTAAGGAGCTACTATCTCACCACTGCAAGATTTGAAATTAAAATAGCAAAACTTATAATGGCTCTAAATGTTATTTATCTTTACATTTAGCTGTGAATGAATGAGCATTTTACTCAATATATTAATTATTTTTAGGGTTTAAATTGAATCCATTTAAAGATTACAGTTTGAAAATTACATCCCCTTAACATTGACATAGTTATGGTTATAGAAGTAGAACATATTTGTGGAGACTTTGTTTTCGCAATCAAGAGTTATTGAAGAGAATTCCATACTAAATGATGAAGTTTGATCCTTTGAAAAAATCTGCCTGCTAAAAATAATGCTGCCAAGAGGAGAGTGGTTTTTTATAGAATAAATTATACTATTATATTTTAAGTTCTCCACTAGTTGAACATTTTAAACATTTGCTGAATATCCTGATAATCTGTAAATTACTCCTCCTGCCACTGAGGCTCTGGATAAAGCAAAGGCACTGCTCTATATATTTAAAACGCTCGTATCTATGTCAGTGTAAATCACTCCTCCAAGAGTAGCTGAATCAAAATTTAATATGATAAAGATCCAATTAAAATATCTTTTAAACTCAAGTTTCAATTCAAATGAGTTATTTTAATAAAAATATTTAAAGAGATAGTAAGGTCTAATCTCTCTCTATAACTAAAGAATAATTAGTCTTATTTTTTTAAAGCTAAGATTTAAATTTCTCATCATTTTAATTAAAATTAGAAGCATGAATTATAGAGTTTAATACTTTTTTATAAAATAATTTAAGAGTTAAAAAAAGCCCTGAAAGCGAATATTCTAAGCTAATTATGTTTAAATTATCATAAAATTATAGTCTTTATATTAATTTCTTTTGTAAAAATCTATTTTAAACCCATAATATAAAATTTCCTTCAAAATTAGAGCTTGCCATTTTTAAAATTTTTTTTTCCCCCCAAAAACCCCCAAAATTTAAAAAAAAATTTTTTTTTTAAAAAAAAAAAAAAAAAATTTTTTTTTTTTTTAAAAAAAAAAAAAAAAAAAAAATTAAAAAAAATTTTAAAAAATTTTTGGGGTTTTTTAAAAAAAGGGTTTTTAAAAAAATTTTAATTTTTAAAAAAAAATTTTTTTTTTAAATTTAAAAATTTTTTCAAAAAAAAAATTTTTTGGGGGTTAAACCCCCCCCCTTTTTTTGGGGTTTTTAAATTTTTTTAAAAAGGGGGTTTTTAAACCCCTTGGCCCCCAAAAAAAAATTTTCCCAAAAAAAGGTTTTTAAAAATTTTTTAAAAAAAACCCCCCCCCAAAAAAATTAAAAGGAAGGAAAGGAAAAGGGTTTTTTTAAAAGGGAAAAAACCCGGGGTTTTCCTTTTAAAAAAAAACCCCCAAAAATTTTTGGGTTTTTTGGCCGGGGGAAAAAAAAACCCCCCAAATTTTTTAAAACCCGGGGGGGGGTTTTTTTGGGGGGTTTTTTTTTTTAAAAAAAAAATTTTAAAAAATTTTTTTTTTTTCCCCCCCCCAAAAAAAAAAATGAAAACCCCCAAAAAAAAACCAAAAAAAAAAAGGGTTTTTAAAAAATTTTTTTGGGGGGAAAAAAGGGAAAAAAAATTTTTGGGCCCCCCAAATTTTTTCCGGTTTTTCAAAAAAAAGGGAAAGGGGAAACCCCCCCCCCCCCCCAAAAATTTTTAAAAATTTTTAAAAACCCCTTTTGGGGGGGATTCAATTATATTTGTAAAGGTAGTTTAGATATAAGGAGTTGCAGTGGCAATAGCTCCTCCAATTTATTTAAATAAAATGTTTTGCAAATATTATATTTTTGCGATGTTCTCTTTGAAAGTGCAATTTATAAAATCTACATCACTGTAATAATATAATTTAAATATATTATGAACTGTAATATGCAGCAACAGCTCCTCCTAAATATAAAATTGCAATTAATCTTAATCTAATATAGCATATCATTTTACAAAAGCTCTATTTCTAAGAAAAGTGCAGTTTTGTATTTGAATCGGTTTGAAGCTATTATAAATC
This sequence comes from Tetmemena sp. SeJ-2015, assembly GCA_027382625.1. Lineage (NCBI taxonomy): Eukaryota > Ciliophora > Spirotrichea > Sporadotrichida > Oxytrichidae > Tetmemena > Tetmemena sp. SeJ-2015. Next base: position 10,707 of record JAJKFJ010022744.1, on the reverse strand, counting down.
AATAGAGCTCCTCCCAATTATTAGGAATAGCAATTTTTGAAGACTGAATTTGTGATATTTTAATATTTTGCGCTTGCTATTTAAGTTGATGTTTAAAAATATTAAAATAATAATTCACTTATTATCAAAAATTTTAAATTTAAAAGAAATTAAAATCAAAATTTTTAAATGATGTAAAACCTAAAAATTGTAAAAAATACTGAAAAATCTGGGCTTTTAATTAAAGAGTTGCAGAAATATTAAAAGATTTAAAATTTAAAATTTTTAATTGTTTAAATTTTATATTTTTTGGCCTGTTTCTCTAAAATGAGAAAAAGAAATAGCTGATCCTCCTCGCTAAGAATAATCTTCCTACTCGTTAAATATATAGTAATTAAATCTTTGACAATCAACGAATATTTCAGTTATAATGGCTGCCTCATAGATTCTTCCTAAATCAATAACTGCTCCTCTCTCAGCATATGAGTTAAGGATGGTGAGATTTTAAAATGTATTTTAGTAATAAGAGACTCCTTAAGATCTTAATACTGATCCTGCTTGTTTTGAAGTGATATTTGTAAAGGAGCAGTTCTTAATCTCGACTACTTAAATTGTTCGAGTATCGTAAAATAGAATAGAACCACTTTATTAGGAAGAAATATTCTTAAATTATGAATCTGTTACAGAAAGTTATAGCATCTTTTAAGGTTTCTTAAATTGAACATACTCTTATTACAAAACAGTAGAAATCAAACCTCCTTTTATAGAATTCGAGTGAACATCTGAAAAAGCGGATTTCTGGATAGAGTAAATGCCTGGTGTGCTTATATCAATTTAAATCAGTATTGTTCCTTCGGATAAGATATCAAAACTATTTTAATTTAAATATCTCTCATAGTTATGTTTGAAAGACTAAGTATAAAACTTCTCTTGTCTAATTTGATGAGGCCCTTTTTGTTTTAAGAAAATAAATCTTAAGTTATATTGCTAACTGAAATACTTGCAAATTATGAATCTTAAAACTGGATTTAATTACAATTCAAACAATTTAACACAGTCAGATCTTGATAGTTTCTACAGTTCATTATCTAAACTTCTTAAAACTTAGCCATTGTGACTAGGCAAGATTCATTTATTCCAGATTATAAATCACCACAAGCCTCTAGAGGTTTCTAAATTATGCTATTGCGAAATAATAATAGAACTAATCATCTTAATTAAGAGGGGAATTTAGTCATACCTTAATGGGCAAATAATTTTAAATATGTATATCCCAATATGAAGATATTTTTAAAATTATATCTATACCTCTCCTTAGAGAATTTCCAAGTAATTCTCTGAATATTTCGCTCTTGATTTTCTCTGGGTAGTAACTCTGAGATATAATTATCGCAAGTTTGTTCCTTTTTAAATTTAGCAAACAGTAATTTTGTGCACTGCAGAGGAAATATTTTTTAGTTTTAAATAAAAGTTAATCAATATAGCTAGGCAATTGCTTCGAGATGGGAAAAATAGCCAGTGTTCACCTTCCTGAAGGAAGTATTAACGTAGCCTGTCTTATTATTAAAGTATGTAAAATGAATTAACTTGAGCTGATTTACTCTACTTTTCTGAGACGTAAACCGTATTCCTTCTTCAAAAGGCTAAAAGGCGAACGAAGATCATATCCCTTAATTAAAAACTAACTTATTTTCAAGTCTATAAGAAATTGAACGCCATTTCATCGAATTATTTCTGCAAAGGAACACCAATAAGACTCTGATATTCTTCCAATCCTGATGCATCAATGAGACTAAATTAATGATTCAATAAGCTCTTTAGAATATTACCTATTTAGGTAACCTCTGGTATAAGGATATAAAATAGCTTCAAAATAATAAGAGAAATAAAACAATTTTAATTTTAAAAAATTAAGCAAAACTTTAGGCATGAAAAAGTGGTATCAAATATTTTTCCACTATGGAGGAATTGAAAACAAATTTTTAAATCAAAATGAAACTTTCAATAAAGCCCCAAATTTTAAAAATTTTTTTAAAAAAATTTAAATTAATCGATTAAAAAAAGAGAATATTTTTTGAAAAAAGGGTTTGAATCTTTAAGTTTGAAATTTAAAAAAGTTTTTAATGTAAACCAAGTTAGAAACATATTTATCTTTTGTAAAAGTGAGCTCTTAAATAAGAGCTTTTTAAAATTAAATATTCTCATCTGAATAAATTAAACCCATTTCAAACTAAGAATCTCCAGTCTCATTAAATATTACACTTTAGATCAGTAAAAGTTCGGGTTATTATAGTTTAAAATTAAATTAAAATCGGTGATTGGTTAAAATAATAAATGGAGATCTGTAACTGCGTGTCAGTTGAAATCGGTCAAGTAGCCCTTGATCTGTAGTTTGCTCGATAGCTTATCAAAAATTAAAATGAGTTTTCTCTTTAAGCATCGCCTCATTGCCTCTCAGAAGTGAGACATGATGTGAAAAAGGTCTCACTTTCGAAATATGCTTTCAGATTAAACTTGTGACACTTATAACTTTGAACTGAGAGCTCCCACACAGGTTAAGGGTAAAAAGAAAGTTTCGTATTCTTCTTTTAAATAAAATGACACATTCAAATCAAAATTTTTTTTCCATTTTAATTTAAAATAATTTAATTTTTTTTTTATTAAAAAATCAACTTAAAAATTATGATTAAAAATTTAAATTTTTTTAAAAACTAGTTTATGTAAAATAGATGAGGTTGTAAAACTGATATTATCAAAAGTCGATTATTCTGGGGGATTTAAGAATGACTAAACTACAGCTTCTCCAAAGCAAGACTAGACATTTTAAAATATACTATTTTTTATTGAAGAATTTTTGCAATTTTAGCAAGAAATTATTGCATCAAATATAGTAGTAATTGCCTAAAATTACGAATTTTGTACTTGAATGGAACTATTTAACAGATTAAAAACGCCATTAAATCTGGTAATGCTATTTTAAATATTTTACATTTATAGTTTGTAAAAATATTTTTTAAATGTAAACAAATTTGGAGTGCAAACTCCATAATACAATTATAACTTTAATTTGAGATCAATTAATCAAAAGAAAGCGTTCACACAATTAATAAGCTATATGAAACTCCAAAATCAAATTAGAATGTTAAATATATTATGAAGTATTTTCTAAAATTATAACCTTTTGAGTTCGTTTTCTTCATATTTCATTAAAAATTATAAAATAATATTCTTTTATCAGGTCCTTATTTAAGGAAAGATTTGACTAAAATATCTTTAAAATTCCCTTATCTCATAGAGGATTATGACTTCAATGAGTTTTTAATCATATATATTTTTTCTGCATCGTCCAAAGCAGGTGATAAACTTTTATAATTATTGTTAAATAATTATATTTTTAATGAATTTATAGAGGGCTGAAGTCAGATTTTTAATTTTTTCAAATTTAAATTATTAAAAAAATATTGTGATTAATTTAATTTATTAACTCAAAGTCTTTAAGTAAGTATAATTTAATTCAAAATTATTAATATAAATAGTTCAATATTTTAGAGGGTAACATTTTATAAAGAAAGAAATCCGTTTTTAATATTCATAAAGGCATATCTCCCAAACTGAGTGCCATCACTAGAAATCATTTAAGCCTTCATCGCATCTACGAATTGTATCATCATTTGAAATTATCTCGTCAGAGAAAATAAATTAACTGCTCTCAAAAATTATATTTTATATTTGAGATGCAGAGTCTAAAATATTATTCTATACACTAAAGAAATCAGTTTAAGAAACTTCTCTTGATTTACTTATTAGATGCAGGAACCAAATGACCCCCACAACATTTCAAATATAGACAAATATATTTTATTCTTTATTTTATGTTAAAGATTATTTATTTACAATAAATATAATTTATAGGAAGTCAATTATCTTCATAGTAGAGATATTTTTATAACAATTTTAAAAGAGTATTTCTGATAGGTATTTATTTTCTATTTTGGCAATTGATGAATGTGGAATTTTCTATTTGTATGACTGATGGAGTTTATATATTTATCAAGCTTTGGTGAGAAATATTTTGAATTGAAGATAGATCAGTGCAATTGACTGTCAAATTTGAGATGCTAATGTTTTGAATCTAGTTTTAAATTTGAGGGAGTGAGATGAATGAAGTATTTCCCTCTCATATGAAATATGAGGTGTCTAGTATCTAGTTTGAGATTGAAATTTAGTTTTCTGTCGGAGAAATCTGTGGAAAACAAACCTATACTTGCTATAAAATCACAGCTGAAAGAATAATCACTCAAAATAAATATGATAATTTTTATTCATTTACATAACTAAAATTAAGAAATATAATTTCTCAAATAAAAGAAAATTATTAATTAAAATCTTTTAGCCTCAATTTAACATTAAAAAACTTCTAACTCAATGATTAGGGATTAGTATATGATAGAAGATTTAGCTAAAGCTAAAACAGATTTAGAGATAAACGATAAGCTATCTTAAAGTTCTCTCAAAAGATGGTCTAATAAAGTTTTTTATATTAGACCTATCCATAATGTTTCCACCCTTATTATTCATCTTTCTCAACAGCTAAAAAATATTTTTAAAAAAAGTCTTTTATAATATTTTACACAAAAATATTTATCTAGAGAATAAAAAATCTTTTTCAGATGAGTCATTAAATTTCTAGATTTTGACCCTCTTTGGTGTAATTATACTTCCAAGTAAGTTCAGATTTTAATGAAAATCCTCACTCTTAAAAATATTTTTTTATTAAATATTTTTTAATATTAATTAAGGTAATTAAGGGCCCCCGGCATAATAAGAATAGGCAGTGACGGGGGGGGTCAATGATATATTGCTGTGCGTGGCACCTTATCTGACACACAAAACGCTACCAGCCGGAATAGGGATTTAATTAAACACGTCGCACCCACCTCACATTCTGAGGTCTGAGCAGAAGCCCCCGGCTTCACCAATCCAAAAAAACTACAAAGGACGAGAAAAAAAATTTCCGGTAGCTTGGTACCGGTGAGCCAAGTCGCCTGGCTCCGTAGGCGTCTTGCTTTCGCTGTCCAACTGCATGACTGAGTGTTTGCCCATAGATACACGTCTCTCCACGCCTAAACAGGATTAGGAGGGTAAGTGGGAACCATCACCTTTGATTTATTCTCCCAGTGAGCAGCTCAACCCACCTTCCCACAAGGGCTTCGGCTGCGCATTATCCCGTTGCCGCGTTCTTTTAAGAGCACATCAACTCCACACCAGCCCAATGGATTACCAACCCAGAAACCCCTTCAGAGAAAAGGGCGGCCGGTGCCTAGTGCCGGTCGTAATGTGCGACCTGAATTTTTAACTTTCTAATTTAATAATCTTATTAAATATTAATTATTTTTAATCACTTTCTGAACAAAGGTATAAATCATGTATATTTTATTTATTGTATATCAAAGGCTTTGATGAGGACATCTTAAATGCAAAATAATTTTAATTTAGAGAATAATCATATAAGTATAATAATTGAAGGGCAATTTTTCTGCTTAATAAACTTTTAATTTTAAATATAAGAATTATACTTTACTTATTCCTTACTTTTTATAAAATTTTAGTGTTTTATAATCTTCGTCTCGTTTATTTCTAAAAAGTTATTTATTAAATTCTCTAGTATAATCATACAAAATTCAGACAAATAGCACTTCAATATGCATTCACTGTTTGAATTTTCGCAATTAAGATAACTAAACACAGTCTAACTATTTAAAAAAACTTATTTTAAAATTAAAATATATTAAATGTATTGCAAGTTGAGCTAGTATATTAAGTAGTTGACTAAGTGATTGTACAAGCATACCATATTTGATCTATTTATTTTTCTAAATTTGTTTTAGAGCGCTTACCACAGGTTTTAAGAATAAATAAGTGAAGATGATGAAAAAATTATGATAAAATATTTTTAATAGATAAATGCTCTAAAATAGTTTTTTAAGAAATTCAAGGCTCTTTAAATTCTGTGATATATTTCGAAGAGGTATCATAGATATTTATATTATAGGTATTCACTCTTAAAATCATCTTAAGAGGAAGAAGGAATGATAAGTTAAAATTAAGGTTTAAGCTTTAGACTTGACTTTTGATAGATCCGGAGAAGTAGAGTGAGTTTAAAAATAACATTAAAAAAACATTTTGAATGAAGTTTGACTGTTATATAACGAATTTTGAGAGCTTTTGAGGAATCTCTGTTTCTCAAGACCTTTCAAATTTTCAGAAAATAGATCAATCCATATTTTTATAAGATTTAGATATTTTCTGGCTTTATCTCTGATTTTTATGAGTGGTTTCTATTTTATAGATATGTTGATCAATTTCAGAGACTACTGCTTGATTATTTTGACTTCTAACATTCTAGGCATGATGTAGATATTATTCGATATTTTCTCTTTTTAAATACTCTTTTAAATTTTACAAATTCCCCTCTGTTACTCTAGCTCCTTAAAGATGGTAAATTTTCTTAACAATAGCAGTAAGATGATAAAATTCCTCTAGACTATACTCTTAATTACCTTCTTCTAAATTTTTCTTAAAAGAAAAACCAGTTCTTGCGTCTTCTCTTCTGCAGCAATTAAGACATATATAGATCTTCTGGATTTAATTTAGAGTAGTCCCATATTTAAACTTGATAAGGGTGAGAAGCCAAACTGCAAAAAAGGATATATTCAGCAAGTAAACAAAGAAAGTTAAAGCGAGTTCCCCCTGTACCTTAGTTTAATCAGATGAAATCTGTTTTGCCAATTTTGCACTCTCAGTGTTTGTGTTTATTATAATGTCCAAATTATAGTAAAGGCCCAGATATAAAGTCAGTAACTGTATGACTAAAGATAATTGAGCTAAAGTGTTGAACTCATTTACTAAAAATGGACTGGATTTTGAAATTAGCAAATAAGATCTATAAAAATTAAGGTAAAATAATGCTTACATTAAGAAGGCCATAATCAAAAATAAAGTTTGAATTATTATCCTGTATTCCTGTAGAAGCACCAATATAAATAACAATAAAGAATTTTTAGCAAGAATGAGTAGATCTCCAAAATAAAAGTGTTTCTTTGTATTCTAAAAGAGAAAAGAAAATGGATTTTATCTCAGCATAGTTTAAGAATATTTTGGCTAGATTCTTTTAAGGTAAACAAGAGTAAACAAAGGTATATGAACAATCCATATTACAATTGACGGAATGGCAAACTTAAATATAGTTTCCTGATGTTATTCGCTTGTTATTTGTATATCTAAATCCTAGTAAAGTCTATATTCTCCATATATTTTGATATGTTCAAATGCTTTGAAGACATTTAAAGCTATTGATGGATAAGTTAGATACTAATAAGCATCACAAAATAAAAGATTTGTAGCATTTTTTACTTCTTTCTTAAATATTTCTTAATTTTTTTTTAATTTTTATGTTTTTAGCATTAAAAAATACTAAACTATGACCAAGGATCTGTAAATATCAAGTCTGAGATTTATTTTGAATATAATTCTAATGATTATGAGCGTGATGACCTAGAAAAAACTCAAAATAAATGGTAGGAGCAATCCAAAAAGATTATTAATGTAAAGTTGAGAATAGTCGTCTGAAGTATTTCTAAAGCATTGAATATCTACTATTTTAAGAGGTAATTAAATAATTTTTTGAAGATTGTAGAATAGCATTTGAAGTTATTGAGGCCAGTAAAGTCGTACTTAGGAAGTTACTGATATCTAAAAAAGGTGAAAGTAGAGCAATTTGAAGAATAGACCTCCAAAAAATAGTCCATTTCCATTATTAGATGCTTTCATTAAATACAAAAGTAAATTAACGATACTCAGAGATTTAATTAAAAAATATATGAAATATTTATGAATTTTATTGTAATAGAAAGCAAGCCTAGTAAAGTGAATACTACTCTTAAAATAACTCTAATTTTATTTGGGCAAGGAAAACATTCATGGATATTTTTTTCGTACTTCAGAGAACATGTAGCACAGAGAGTACCTTCATATCCAATTTCGCAATCTCCAACTTGATTATAATTAGGCTCTTTCATTCCTAGGCATGCATTTGGGTTTAGGCATTTCATGAAAAAATCAGTTTGGATATTCTTTCTCCAGTAGCCTGGCTTTGGGCCTATATCAGATCCATTCCTACAAATTGCTTAATCAGGACATTACTAGCAAGATCCTGCAGAAGTCATCTTGATTAAGCTGTATGAGGGTGCAATACACAGCTCGCATTTACCTGCTGGAGTAAATTATTCTCCTAATTCACATTCAAAACCCCAAAACCCCATAATATGATAAGAAAGTGAAAATAAGTTGTGTATAATTAATTTCTTTATTAATACTTATAATCATGCTAAATTTTACCCCCTAACAGGCAATCTAAAGTCTTCTATGAAGGTACCCTTGGACAATCTGTCTCATATTCCTCTGAATTTTATAACCCTTAAAATGTTCCTCTATCTCGATAACTGAGTGGGTCACCCAAGTTCGGTTAGGTTGCTTGATTATTACTTTTTTTTACTAACTTTTCAAAGGTTCTGATACATTGTCTATCTTAGCAAACTTTTAACTAGTAATAATTCCTAGTAGCTAAGTCGTTAATAATATTTCAGATTAATTATAATAAAATGGCTTAGTGAAGTCTTATGACGCGCTTCACTTCATTCACAGTTTTTGTAGTACACTTATGCCATTTCAAAACAATATATGTTTGCCTAAACAGTCTACGGAAGGAAGATCTTGAGAATAAGGAAACTATCTAATGTAAGATTTTCGCGCGCTACTCCAACTGAAGTTGCGCTTAGTGGCGAAGAGTTGAGGATCATCAAAATAATTGATGTGCACATCTTGAAATCTTAGAATGCGAGAGGAACACCTGCAACTCCTAACTTTCTCCATCTGCAAAAGCAACTTTCAAAATGCGAGAGTATAGTGCGCGCCTGGCACTCTCAACATTTTTTTGCGATGGAGTTTATGTTGAGACCTGGCTATTACTACTGATAACGGTGACTACATCCATACCTTAGAGCAAATGAAAACTGAGATAGGGATTGTAGTTATTTTTGAGTAATTTTGCGTTTGACTCTATTTAAATGAAAGGTATTAATAAAGAAATTAATTTTATATACCAACTTATTCCCCCCATTCCCCCTTATCATATTAATTTAGGGTTTTATTCTAACTGAGACTAATTATGAGCATTTAAATTCAAAGTCTGTGATGTTAAACTCTTTCAATCAATTCTTAGCTTTAGCCTCTTGAGCAATATAATCAGTAATTGGACACCTTAGATTACCACCACTGGAGACTTAAATGAAAAGCATTTATAGAGGGCGAATCCTAACCTTCCACCAAAGTACGGATTTCGATAAATTATTACAAATCAAGGCTCAAATTTAGATAGCTTTGAATGTGTTTTATCCTTCAGAAATAAAGATGAATTTTTTCGAATCGAGCAGGATTTATAAATGATTCAATAACTAAATAAAAAAAATCATTTACATCAATCATGCTTAAATTATATTGAATGGAGGATTCATCAATTATGGAATAAAATACTCAATTTATTATCATCTTCTATATAATTTTCATAACTTTCAATTCTTTAGCCAAAGCTTCTTGATTTAGAGATATCTACAGCAGAGTTTATTTCAGTATTCTATATCTTTATCTTTAACCATAATTTTAGCACCATGGTTTGGACTCTCGCTACATGAGTTATCTTTCTCAAGATATTCTTTTTTACTTGTTAAAGAAGCAAAAATTAAGAACATTATGAATAAATAACAATTTTAATGGTACATAGATATATTTATTCCACGATAGTTGATATTTTTTCTTAATCGCTATTAATATCTTAGACCTCTTTATATTTCAAAATTCATCTTTAGTTGAGTAATTGTGAGGAGTAAAGTTAGTCTAGTCGAAAGAAATGTTAACGAAGGATGTTAAAATACTTGAGGAATCTGATGCTATTTATTATCCATAAATGTCAAGAATTCTTAGCCCAAATGTATCTAAAAAGGCTCCACTTCTAAAATTCTCTATCAAGTAAGTATTCTAAAAGACAAATAATTAAGCAGATTGTGTCAACGATATATTTAAAGTAAAGAATCCTAACTCATTTACGCTATCTGAAGGAAATTATAGTAGTCAAAAATTTGGCAATAGCAGAAGGAGAGAAGATGATTAATATATTATAATTATATTGATTTATCGATCCATATTCTACTTGCCTAATTATTCATCTTATTAATTTATTGAAAAATTGAAGGCACCTCTTAATTAGAACTACAAATATATCTTAAAGAAGTAGTTAAAACCTTCTTGGAAATCTTCCTTTCGATCTATTTAATCTTCTTTCTTTATGCAAAAACACTCATTTTAATCATAATTTGTCTCTAATTTAGTTAAATAGTGTCGCTCTAGCTTAAACTCCTAAATTTTTAAGATTAAAAACATTATTAAAATTTAATAAATTGTTTTTACTGGATAGAATTTGATTTAGCAGATAAGATATACTAAAGTGGACCTAGCAAAAATTGTGATTTCAGACTATTATTACATGTTATTTATTTTTCTCCAATAATTAAAATACCACTTATCCTATGTATGGATTTCTGAAATTTAAATACTAATAAATCGAGCAATATAAAATTTTTTGATTTTTAACCATTCGGTTTATTTTCGGATAAT